>QEPC01008922.1:3414146-3430786 GCA_003113815.1 Sphenodon punctatus
CCCCCCCCCGCCTCCAGGCCAGTGCAAAACATACGGTCCAAGGTATGTCCCTCCTGGTGTGTCAGGCCGCTGACCCTCTGGGACAGGCCCATGGTTGCCATTGTGGCCATGAACTCATGCTCCACAACCCCAAGATCGACATCGGCGTGGATGCTGAAATCCCCCAAGACTATCGTATTCGGGGACCGCAACACCACCCCCGACACCAGATTCGCTCAAGGCCGGCCTTACCGCAGGGCGGTTAGGGGCGGCTGCTCAGGGCCCCGCTCTTGAGGGGGCCCCGTGCCCAGCCCGAACCCCGCAGTAGGCCGGTCCTGAGCGCGGGGCCCTCGGGAGCCGGCTCGCCACGTCTGACAGGCAGCAGGGGGGGCAGCAGGAGTGAGGGAGAAGCGGAGGCCCCACCTCTCCCACACTCCGTCCCCCCCGGCCACCTGTCACAGTCGGCTAGGGAAAATGAAGAAGAGAGAGGCAGAGTCTTCCCCTTGTTTCCCTTGGCCAAAACTGCCCCCCTCGGCTGCCTGGGCTCCGTCTGTAACAAACTGAGCCAGACAGCGGAGGGGGCCCGGCCAACCAGTGTCGCGACGTGAGGGAGAGGCGGGGCCTCTGCCTTCTGAGAAGCAGAGGCCTCGCCTCTCCCTCTAGCCGCTGACCCCTCCACGGCCTGGTCGGGGCTCAGGCCGCCTCTGGCCTCAGGCTGGAGTTGGCGGCGGCGGCCCGGGCCCAGAAAGAGGAGCGACGGACGGCACAAGAGCGGCAACAGCGGATCAGGTAGGTGATCCAAATGGCCGCTTGGGGATGGGGGATGGGGAGTGCCCCTCCGCCCATCCCTGAGCCCAGGCCCGGGTAACACCCCGAGCTCGGCGGGGAGCACCCCCTCAGCCGGGGATCACCCCTAGGCCTGGCGATGGCCCCTTAAGTTAGTAGGGGGCCGGAGCCCCTTAAGTTAGTCAGGGACCCCAGATTCTTTCCCGCCCAGGGACCCGCTTTTACTAAGGTCGGCCCTGGATCCGCTAGAGCACACAGGGAGGCCGCTGTACAGATGGGTGCCCGGTATACAAGCAGCACTCCCAAACTGTTCCCTGCCACATCAAACACTAGATGGACATCCTTAATACCCAGTATGGATTGCAACGGATACCTCCGAACAGCCCAGTCCTCCTTAAAAATCATGGCTACACCGCCCACCCCCCTGTCCCTCTGACTGTGGTTGATGCACGGAATACCCAGCCGGAACAAGGTCAGCTAAGATAGGCCCTGACTCGGTGTCCAGCCAGAAAGAATAAACAATTTTAAGCCAGTATTATTCATGCTTATTATTTTGCTAGTGCACACTCAATTATTTAATAAAGTCGCATCATATACATGGCCCTTTTCAAACTCTGGGGGACTCTCTTTTTTTTTCCCCTGCCAAGGGTAGGAGGTAAGATTGGTCTTCTCACATGGTCATACTGTCCCTTCCACCAACACCACCATAGTAGACACACTTTCTTCTTTTCCCTCTCCTGGAACCCTGGGTCACACCTCTCTATCCCTAGGCTCTGAAATGAGGGTCAAGACACACTGGAATGAAGGGCACTGCATCCTATAATTTATGTAAAGTTATACAAGTTTGCGTAATGTTGAGACTGGGCTGAAAAAAAATATTTCTTTTTAAACATTAACTTTAAAGAGATGTTTGGTATATAATAGTTCAAGCTTGGCCCTTGTAATGAGCAATGTTATGTCTTCTTTCATTTTTAGTTTGCTTAACTTTAAAAAGCTACTACTACACAAAAAACCCTCTTATCTATCAGAGAAATCACACAGAAGGAGAAATGTCTGGAGTGTGGGGAAAGCTTTCCTGTCAGACAGAGGCCTTGTGCATGGTAAGGTTCACCAGAATTGGTGGTGCGTGCTGTGATATAAACTTGAAAAACAACAACACGAAATGGACAAGAGTTCAAGTCTGGCTCCTTGAGGAGTCTTTCTTCTACTTAAAAAAACCTTCAGTTTAAGATAAAAGTTAAGGCCCATACAAATTTATTCATGCTCCAAAAAGCATGGGAATTGTAAGTTAAGGCTGCCTTAACGTCCGTGTCATGTAAGCAGTAAAGTCGTTGTACAGTCTCGCATGTCTCTTAGGGTGTCGGTATGAAAGATATAGGGGTCTCCTGAGAGTCAGTAGGGGTATGCCGATTGCTTTGCTCCTGTGAACGCCAAGTTTTGCCCCTAGCGTGAGTTTTATATTTACAGCAAGGGCTAGGGTTTGTCTATGTTGTTTAATGTTGTTTTACTTTAAATCTATATATGGAAAATAGTTTAATTATGTGTATCATATTTTCTATGCTTTTGATGTATGGTATCTGTTTTTATTCTACTTATTTTTTGATATCTTTCTGCAGTAGCCTAGTGCTATGCATAATAAATATTTACCTTACCTTACCATGTTGTGCCCGCTTACAACCTGGGCTCCATGCACCCACACTTTGCCTTGGTCTTTCAGCCCCACTCCTCTTCCTCTGCAGGTTGGGTGCAACACCAAAGCTGGGGGCACTGCTATATAAATGTTTAATAAGAATTTAAAGTTGGATACATATTGAAATTAATAAAATGGACATAGTACTCCAGGTGAGGTCTGACCAGTGCAGAATAGAGTTGAACTTCTTGTGACTAGAAAACGATGCTTCTCCTGGGGGATCCTCCTGGCCGTCCAGTCTGGACAGTAGGGTAGATCCTGCCGGGAGCCAGTAGGAGGCAGACATCCAACTTTGAGGAGCCTACTAGGAGGGATCTAGCCTCAGCTCCCCAGTTGTTTGTCTGCCTTGAGGCAGTGAGGAAGCAGGCAAGCGGGCTGGAAGAGTACAACACAGGTTTTCTTTTTCTTCTGAAGTGCGCTCTTCCAGCGGAGGAACGGGCCCGGTGCCAGGGGGAGAGAAATTCTCCACCCTGTTCACCTACCCTCTTCGCAAGGGTATAGGGCCTCATCCGGGTTCTCCCCCCCCCTCCCCTCCGGAACAGGGAGACCCGTTTGTCTGAGACGCAGCGGATACCCCCTTTGGGATCAGCCTGCAGCCTCTCTACTCCCCGCTCCACCCTCCCTCTCGCACAGGGGGTCGGGGAGATCAGAAGGGACGTGGGGACTGGCATTCCCCGGAGCGGCCTCAGCACGGCGGTTTTCCCCCTTCGGGACCGTTCGCATCACCGCATTCACACCCGACTCCGTTCAGGCAGCCGCTGATGAGAGGATCCGGGTCCCAGGGCCTCGTACGGGAGTGGATCTTCCTCCCGCCGGGGAACGTGCCGGGGAGGGCTCCTCGGCGCAGAGCAACTTCCGGCAGCGGGCTAGGGCGATTTTGGCAGGCTGGGCTCCCGCATCCAATCCGGAAAGGGCAGTTCCGGCCGCGCTTTGTACGAGGGAGGGCTCTGGAGCTGCCTCGCTGCGCGTGCCTTTCCTCCACGCTTAACCCTTCAGCCCGGGGAAACTTGAGCCTGGAGGGTAATCTCAAGAGCCTTTGGCAGCTTCAGCGGGCCCGCTTCAGCCTTTCTAGCCTCTAACACTGTGGCCACAGGCGGAGCTAGAGTTGGCTCTACTTCAGTAAGGCCTCCCTGCTATCAGCCAAACTTGCCTCTAGCGCTGCTGGCAGAGGTTGAGTTTTCAGCCTTCCCTGCTATCTGGGACAGCCTCGCACAGGAGGAAGCTCCCAGAGCTGGGCAACAATGCTGTCGAAAAGGAGAGCTGTAACTTCAGACTCAGGGGCCTCGGCCAAGCAGCCCCTCGCAGTGAGTTCAGACCAACCCCCTCCCGCAGGGCCTTTATCAGTGACCACAGCCCTAACCTCACTGGCAGGGCAGGATACTCACACGGAGCTCCTAAGAGAAATACTCTCCGAGCTCAAGAGAAAGAGGTCCCCCCCTAAAACTAGGACCTCCAGACTTTACAAGGGGGCCTCCTGAGGGGCTGGTAAGGGCAAACAGCCTCTTCCCAAGAAGCCTCGCAGATCCTCCACTCTGATTGACTCCCCGGCCCCTTCTGACGAGGAGCAGGAGGACTTCTTCTCCAGCATGGACTCCGAGGAGGAGGACAGCTTGGATCAGGGGAGCAGAGCCAGGCAGGGCAGGGACTCTGCTCCTGCAGAGACCATGGAGGAAGAAGGGGGGGCCTTGGAAGGGGAGATTGTCAGCAAGGAGGAGATGGCTGGCAAGGAGGAATCAGGAGAGGCGGACTTGGAACCCTCTCTAGACCCAGATAGGCAATTCCCCTGCAAGTATCGTGATCTGATCTATGACCAGTTCACCAAAGCCCTCCATTTAAAACAGAAAAAAGAAAAGGAAGCTTCATCCTCTTCCGAGGAAGAGGAGGAGGAGGAAGCAAGGGGTTACCTTCCCAGAGCGAGGGGCCGAGACAAGGGGCTCCTGCTGGATAAAGCTTACGAAAGAATTATCCGCAAGGAGTGACAGAACCCCAACAGACCTTCCAAGATGACCAGGTCTCAGCTTTCTCTCTACTCTTTCAACAGAAAAAAGAGCGCCTTCTTTTCAACCCCAAAGGTGGATGCGGCGGCAGCATCTTTAGCTAGAAGCTCCGTTTTTCTGACTGAAGGGGACTGCTTCCCCAGGGACCCGACGGACAAAGCAATAGATTGCAACCTTCGGAGAAACTTTGATGAGATCTCAGCTGTTATGAAGATGGCCACGGTTTCATCTTACTTCTCCAGAGCATTAATGGTGTGGATCAAGAGAGCTTCAGACCCAGGCATTTCAGACAAAATGACCAGGGTACTCTCCACACGGATTCAGATAGCGTATTCCTTCATGGCTGATGCCTCCACCGACATGCTACGCTGGGCTGCGAAGGCGACTGCTTCCAACGTAGCGGCCAGGCGTCGCCTGTGGCTGAGATCGTGGAGAGGAGACAACACCGCCAAAAACGCTTTGGTAGGCGGCCCGTTTCAGGGGCATAAGCTGTTCGGCGATAAGGTGCTGACGGATGCGGCGGACAAGTCAAAGAAGCAGACCTTACAGAGCGTGGAGGTCCTCAAGCGGAATTTTCGTCCCAACAACGCATCCTACACCCAAGCAGGGAGCACCAGGCGACCCTTTTTTCCCCATAGGGGGAATCAACAGCGCTACAAGCCAAGATGGCAGAAGCAGTGGGGCGCTGACAACAAAAACAAACAGCGACAGGGAGCAGGAAGACCTAAACAGGACGCCTGACTGCGCACAGCCCTGCCCTCTAGACCAGCTCAACCTAGGGGGCAGACTTCAGCTGTTCGCTTCAAAATGGGCAAACAGCACCACAGATGTATGGGTTCTTCAGACGATCCAAAGGGGGTACGTAATAGAGCTAAAACACTCCCCCCCGCGATACTTCTGCTCATCAGCCATTCCCAGGGATCTGGTCAAGCAACAAGCCATGCGAGCAGAAATCGTCAGGCTCCAGACCATCGGAGCAATAGAGGAGGTGCCTCTTCACGAACAAGGGCAAGGGCTCTACTCCACCATTTTCCTAGTCCCAAAGAAACTAGACAAATGGAGGGCCATCTTAGATCTAAAAAGACTGAATCGAGCCCTAAAAATTCAGAGGTTCCGGATGGAAGCTCTGCAGTCTATCAGAACAGTGATCGTGCAGGACGAATGGTTGACGGCGCTTGACTTGAAGGAGGCCTATCTTCATGTCCCGATCTACCAGAACCACCGCCAGTGGCTCCGCTTCTGTTATGCACGACAACACTGGCAGTACAGGGCACTACCCTTCGGCCTAGCAATCTCCCCGAGAACCTTCACAAAGGTGCTAGTCACACTGGTAGCGATTCTGAGGACGGAGGGAATAAAGATCCACCCCTATCTGGACGACATCCTGGTCAGGTCTCTATCCTACAGTCAGGCACGCAGAGACATCCACCACGTCATGCAGTGTCTGCAGGACCACGGATTCATCATCAATCGCAAGAAGAGTCATCTCACTCCCTCGCAGACCCTGGAACACCTCGGGGTTATCCTGGACACCAAGCAGAGCAGGCTGTTCCTCTCCGAACAACGTCGTCTGAAGCTATTGAATCTCATCCAGCAAATAGTGGAGAAGCCCAGGTCCAGACTAAAGACACTGGCAAGCCTCCTCGGGGCCATGACCTCCTGCGTAGGCATTGTTCAATGGGCAAGACTTCACTCCAGACCCCTTCAACGGTTCCTTCGTCCGTGGCAGGACGCTCTGACTCAAGGACAGAACCCATCAATCCAGGTGACGCCACTCCTCAAGAAGTCCCTAGTGTGGTGGACTCACCAGGACAGATTCTCCCCAGGGATGCCCCTCTCAGATCCGGAGAGAACAACCCTGACCACAGATGCAAGTCTAAGAGGTTGGGGCGCTCACACGCAAGGCCACTCAGCTCAGGGCAAGTGGCAACCTTGGGAGAAGTCTCACCATATCAATTGGCTAGAGTTGAGGGCGATTTACCTGGCTCTGAAAAAACTGGCACCGTTCCTGAAGGGGAAGGACGTGTTAATCTATACCGACAACACGGTAGCGAAGGCTACCGTATATAAACCATCAGGGGGGCTCGAGGTCCGAGGCTCTTCACCAATTAGCCACCATTCTCATACGCTGGACGGAGAGCAACCTGAGGTCCATCAGGGCACTTCACATCAGGGGGGTCTCCAATACTCAAGCCGACTGGCTCAGTCGAGTTCAGATCGACCAAGGAGAGTGGTCCCTACATCAGTCGACCTTCCGGGCCATAACAGAATGGTTTGGGTCTCCGTCCATAGACCTGTTCGCATCCTCGGAGAACGCGAAGACGGAGAGGTTCATATCTCGGCACCTGGACAGCAGAGCAATAGGCTTCAACGCGCTGAACTGCTCATGGCCACAGGAGCTCCTGTTCGCATTTCCACCAGTGCCTCTTATTCAGAGGACAATATCGAAAATCAGGAAAGAACAGACGAGAGTGATATTAGTTGCTCCGTACTGGTCCAAGAGGCCATGGTTCACAGATCTTCAAGAACTCAGTCAGGATCTTCCCTTCAGGCTTCCTCCGAGGTCGGACCTACTAACTCAGGGGCCGGTCATACACAAGAACCCAGGATCTCTCAGGTTGACAGCCTGGTACTTGAAAGGAGGACCTTGAGGAGACTAGGATACTCTTCGAGGGTCTTGAACACCTTGCTACAATCAAGGAAGCCTGCAACGAGGCGAATCTATCAGAGCACTTGGGCGACCTTTGTGAGATGGTGCAAGACCAGGTCCCAGGACCCAGAGAAAGCCTCCATCAGTGTAGTTTTAGAGTTCTTGCAAGGGGGTCTGGATAGGGGGCTAAAACCTAGTACCTTACAAAGGCAATTAGCAGCCATTAATAGCGTGCTGGCCACTCTCAGAGGTTGAAGGATCTTGGAGCACCCTCATGCGAGACGGTTCCTTAGGGCCGCTAGGCTTCTATCCCCTCCAGTGATTCACAGGTTCCCTTCTTGGAGCTTGAACCTTGTCCTGAGAGCTCTCACTAAGATCCCTTTCGAGCCTCTCAGGGAGGTTTCGTTGTACTATCTCTCTCTCAAGATAGCCTTTTTAGTTGGGATTACGTCGGCCAGGAGAGTGTCAGAACTAGAAGCCCTCTCCATAGAGCCCTTTCTCTGTTCATTTAAGGAATCTTCGGTGACCCTTAGATTGGATCCAGCCTTCAGCCCCAAGGTGGATTCTAGATTTTATAGGGAACAAGAGATCTATTTGCCCTCCTTTTGTCCGAACCCTACTCACCTGCTAGAGCATCAGTGGCACGCTCTTGACGTGAGAAGGGCTCTTAAGGTTTATTTGGATAGAACTAGGCCCTTTAGACATTCTTCAGCCTTGTTCGTGTCATATAACCCCCAGAGAAAGGGCTTGAAGGCTTCCAAGTCTCTGATAGCTAAGTGGATGACCCTGTGCATTTCCGAAACCTACAAGGCGGAGGGAAAGCTTCCCCCTTCGGGTCTCTTTGCTCACTCTCTGTGGGGCACTGCCACTTCTCAGGCTTTTAGGAACGCAGCCTCTTACGCAACAATTTGTAGGGCTGCTACTTGGTCATCAGTTCATTCTTTTACCACTCATTATAAGATTCCCTTGCAGGATTCAGCAGATGCAGCCTTTGGGAGACAGGTACTGCAGGCGGTCCTCTAAGACGTGCGTGGGCACGTCTGGGGATCACAGTCACCTACCATGACCTCCCTCCTTTAAGTCAGTCTTTCCCTCCCTTGATTGGGGTTTAGCGTACTGCTTTGGTACGTCCCTACTGTCCAGACTGGACGGCCAGGAGGATCCCCCGGGAGAAAGGAAAATTGGGTACTTACCGCTGAATTTTCCTTCTGCGGGGGATCCTCCTGGCCTCCCACCCGGAGTGAGGTCAACTCTGTGGTGGTCCAAGGGGGGGAACTCTTGTTCCCAGCCGTAACAAGATGTTTGGTGGCTTTATTTAGACTCAGTTAGTTTGGGTGGACAGAGTTGTTTCACCCTTTTAGTCAGTTACCTTTGGTGATAGTTTAAGGATAGTTTAAGGTTAAGTTATTGGGAGTTTTAAGTCTCAAGTACAGCTATTTCAAACTGGGGAGCTGAGGCTAGATCCCTCCTAGTAGGCTCCTCAAAGTTGGATGTCTGCCTCCTACTGGCTCCCGGCGGGATCTACCCTACTGTCCAGACTGGCCGGCCAGGAGGATCCCCCGCAGAAGGAAAATTCAGCGGTAAGTACCCAATTTTCCTTTCTGTTAATGCAGCCTAAAATTGCGTTAGCTTTTTTTTTTTTTGCAGCGACATCACACAGATGACCCATGTTCAGTTGGTGATCAACTACAATCCCCAGATCTTTTTCACATGTATTGTTGTCAAGTGAGGTATCCCCCATCCTGTATTTGTGTATTTTATTTTTCTTACATACAGAAATTGACATTTGTCTTTGTTGAACTTCATTTTGTTAGTGTCAGCCCAGTTTTCCAACTTATCAAGATAATTCTGAATTTTATTTCTGTCTTCTAAGGTGTTAGCTATCCTTCTCAGTTTTGTGTCAGCTGCAGAGGTTATAAGCTTTCCCTTCACTCCTTCATCCAAGTCATCAATAAAAATGTTGAACAGTACCAGGCCCAGGACAGAGTCTTGCAGCACCCCACTCAATACTTCCCTCCAGTCTGATAGGGAGCTATTGATGAGCACTCTTTGAGTATGGTTCTTCAACCTATAAATCCACCTAATGGTAAGCATCATCTAGTTCACACTTTACCAGCTTGACAACAAGGATATCATAGGGGACATTGTCAAATGCTTTGCTGAAATCAAGATAGATTACATCCACAGAGATCCCATGATCCACTTAACTAGTAAAAAAGGAGATAAGATTATCCATGCTGGCTTCTAGTAATCACTGCATTGTTTTTTAGATGCTTACAAATTGACTGCTTTATAATGTTTATAATACCAGCTCAACATAAGCTGGGCAGACAATACCTTAATACCAAAGAGGTATATAACTTCTTCCCTAACCAGTCCTACTGTTCCAAAATTTGTAGTTGGGGAGTGGATGAGACAGGCATGTCCCCAGTTTGGATGTCCCTAGCGACTTTCACCAGCTCCAGTTCCAGGAGGGAGCTGGCACTGGATGAAGCAAGGATCAGTTGGGGAGGATGGATATGAAAATTTGGACAAGGGGGAGATGGGAGGAGTAGACGCTGGACTATCCCAACTTTGGGATAACATGAAAATTTGTGACTTATGTAGTGGAATGAAAAATATAAAATCATGTCCGACCCAACTTTGGGATAACATGGAAAGTTGTGACTTATGTAGTGGAATGGAAAATATAAAATCATGTCCCTCCCTGTCCCTAAGGGTGCAGTCGGCTGATATGTCACTCTGGGGAAGACTTCTTCTATTTTCCTGAAGTCGGTAAGGGATTATAGCCCCCGTAGGAGGCTACATGAGTATTATCATGAGTGCTCAGGTGGGATGAGAGGATAGCTTTAGAAATAGAGGCTGTGTTATGCTTGGAAGAGTTATCTAAACAAAGATAGCAAGTGCTGGAATCTACCTCCCCAGAAGCGATTTTAAATGGGACACAGACAATAATAGATGCACTCAATCCTTTTTGATTTAGGAAATAGAAAGAAGACCTAAAGACAACACTATTAAAACTTCTACATGGCTTGATAAGTAATGTTTTGCATGGAAAAGGGAGATGCATAAGAAGATAAAAAAACTAAGGGATATTGGATTAGATAGTGAAATTCGTGAGCAGAAACGGCTCTACAAGAAATTAATTAAAAAGAAGAAAAAGGAGTATTTGGAATGGCAGTGGAATAGGCTGTTCGTTGCTATTAGTACCAAAGATAATAGAGCTTTTTGGACTTTGGTTGCTAGAGGTTCTAGTTCCTATGCCTTTAAATTGGATTCTAATATATCAGCTGATGCCTGGGTAGCACATTATGCCAAGCAATTTTCAATGTCAGAAGTTGTGGATAACTCATCAGGTTGGTTGAGGTCAGTGCAGATAATCCCATATGATTCATCATATATGGTTTCAGAGAGAGAGGTAGAGCAGTTGATTCAAATACAGAAGAAGAATAAATCTGGGTTGAATGGGTTACCAGCCAAGCTCTCCTAAGCTAATATTGATTGGTGGGTCTCGATTCTCGTCATGTGGTTTAATTGCATTATTTCTACTGGATCTATTCCAGATGCGTGGAAAGGGAATCTAATAGTGCCTATATATAAGAAAGGAGCCTGTGATAACCCAGGCTCATATAGGCCAATGTCTCTTATTAATATTGTAACAAAGCTTTTTGGGGCGGTACCTGTTGATCCACTTACTCTCTTGGGTGCAAGGAAATGATATTCTTGGAGAGGAACAAGCTGGTTTTAGGGCGGGGTATGCCATGATAGACCATGTGTTTACCCTACAATATTTAGTCCACAAGTACACAAAAATTATGTCAGCCCCTTTATATTCATGGATCTCTCCTCAGTTTTTGATAAGGTGAATAGAGATTGTGGGATAAGCTGCGTTTGTTGGGTATTGATTCCTGCCTACTAAAACTTTTGATATTATATCATGCAGAAACATGGGCCTGTGTCCATTTTGGGAGTACGAGCGAGTTATCTTCTAAGTTTCCAACAAGCAGCGGTGTGAGGCAGGGATGTTTCCTCGCACCTTTATTATTTAATATCTGTGTTAACAGCATTATTTTTGAAATGCAAGAGGTTAATTTCCATCCCCTGAAAATTCTGGCAACACATGTTGGGGTACCTCTATGCTAATGACACTACCCTTATTGCGAGAACTCCTGTTGGTTTGCAACGTGCCAGGATGGATTTTGCTCATCTGTGTACAATTAGATAAGTACAGTGGCTAAGTTAACTATTAACTATGCTAAAACTAAGATTCTTTGCTGTGGACGTTGTCTGAGGAAATATCCTTGGCATATTGACAGCCATAGGATTGATTATAGGTTTTTTTTTACCAATTATGGGGCAACATTTTCATCCAACACCGAGGCCACTTTTACACGGACGCGACCCACCCACGAACACCTAGAAACACCCATCAAATGGGTGGGAGAGCGTCCATGTAAAAGTCCATGAGTGGGTGGGGGCATGTCCTCGACCCACCCGCCAACACCCACAGAGCAGCCGCAAGGGAGCCGGCACCCTCCGTGGGTGGAGATGGGTGTCCAACCCCCAAGCGTCCGTGTAAAAGCAAAAACACCCACGCGGACCGGACAGGAGGAGTCCCACAGCGCTGGCGCCACGGGTCACGCATGTGCCGCCATGCAGACACGCCCACGGGGGGGGATGCTGGACGTCCGGCCGAGAGCCCATAAAGGAGGGCGGAACTATGACACATGTGCGTGGGCTCCCACGATGGCGACCAGGAAGGCCAATGAGAAGGCCAAGGGAGCTGACGACGCCCCACGCGCGGGAAGGGGCTGGGTGAGCATGGGGATCCAGGAGCGTCAGGGGGTGTGTGAGCCCCAGCAAGGTGGTGCAGGGGGGGGCACCGCAGGCAGAAGGCACAAGGGGGGGGAGCCAAGGCCACCAGTACGGGGGGGCAGACCAGGAGGTACAAGGGGGGGGTGCCCTGGTGGGGGTGAAAGGGGGAGAACGTGCCAGGCCATAACAGCACATGTGTCCCGGCAGAGGGCCAGCACCAACCCCCCTCCCCCCCCGTCAAGGACCCTCAGCACAGCACATCCCAGGGGCACGGCCCGAGGAGCAGCAGCAACAGCAAGGTGAGCGCGAGGGACCCCCCCAGGGATGGAAGGGCCACGCCCCACGCCCGGCACCAGGGGCCAGGGAACACAGGTCAGGAAGCAGCCGCATAACTTGGTCCCCCATCCCCCCAGGACAGCTCCCAGACAACGGAGCACTGCACCACCAGGATGACAGCCGAGGAGGGGCCCCCAGACAGCCAGGTTAGCATAAGGGCACCCCAGGGGGGAGAGGGGAAGTCAGTCCCCTCGGGGGCGCGGAGGGGGCCAGCAGGTCCCGTAGTAACCCCTAATGCACTAACTTCAACAGGACACAACCATCACCACGGCAACCACATCCACAGGGCGGGCCCCATGCTGCCAAGCCGGTCAGCCCCCCGCACGTGGGTCCCGAAAGGGGGAGCCCTGGTCAAGGCAGGAGATCAGGGACTTTATACACGTGTGGGGGGTCCGAAAGGGTCCAGCATGACCTGGTGCGCAGCTACAAGACCAGACAGGTCTATGAAGCCATCGCCCAGGAGATGCAGCGGCAGGGGGCCAATAGGGATGTCACCCAGTGCATTCAGCAGGCAAAGAACTTGAGGTCCGGATATGAACATATCAAGGACAACAATCTCAAGTACAGCCAGGCCATGCGCACAGCCGAGTTCCAGGAGGAGCTGGACAAGTTCCTCTGCATGGACAGGGACATCATGGCCTCCTGCACATATGGCAACACCTTCGCCAGGTGCAGATGCAGGGCCACCACGCAACGCCCCGTGACTGACCCCACAGAGCGGGGGGAGAGGCGCCCCTGGGGAGGCCAGCCAGGAAGTGGGAGGGGACAGCCCCATCCCACAGGGGGAGCAGGTGCCCCGGGGATCCGAGCGCCGAACCACCACAACCTGCGTGCGCCCCCAACACCCACAGGCTTACTGGCCACAGGGACAGGGGCGTGCACAGAGCCAGCGGAGACCTGGGATGGCTCCCAGGAAGCGGAGGAACAGAACCCAGGTGCGCTCGCCCCAGCGGGGCCGGGGGGGGGAGACGGCCCAGACAGAGGCGCAGCAGCCGCGGCTGGGGGCTGGCAAACACTATTGGCCCCCCATCCC
This sequence comes from Sphenodon punctatus, assembly GCA_003113815.1. NCBI lineage: Eukaryota > Metazoa > Chordata > Lepidosauria > Sphenodontia > Sphenodontidae > Sphenodon > Sphenodon punctatus. The sequence continues at coordinate 3,427,433 of QEPC01008922.1, forward strand.
ATTGCAGCACAAGGCAGCCTGGAGGTGCACGAGGTGGAGGTCATGGAGGAGGAGGTGGACGAGGCGGGCCTGGCAGCTCCCCCCGCACCAGGTGGGTGCACCTCCACAGCGGGGCACACCGGCCAAGGGGCCACAGGGTGGCCAGGTGCGGAGGGGGGCAGAGGTACAGGTTGGGGAGGGGGGCACCCGGGGGCATGCAACCACAACCAGCAGGGCCCAACATGGGTCGGGGGAAGGCGGGAGGGGCTGGTGGACCCACAGCGGCCACCATGGCACACATGGCCGTTACGGGCCTCTCCGGCAGCAATCAGCTGCTGGGGGTCCATCCCATGAGAGGGCAGGGCAGGGGGACCCCACAGGGAAGGGCTGAGGGGAACTGCCACACTATGGGGGCTGCCTCACCAGGCACCCCGGGTCATGTGGTAGCGGGCAGTGGGGCACACAGACCGGAAGCACCAACGTGGCGTCCAACCTCTCGTTCACAGATCAGGCAGCCGCTCGCACAAGGGGTGCAGCTGCCGGCAGTGTGGAGCAGAACCGGGAGATGCAGGCCAGGAACAGACGCCGGAGGGAGGACCTCGGCAGGGAGCTGCTGGAGGAATATCAACGGTTAACCGTGGTGCACTCCCGGGAGCTCGCTCTCACAAGGGAGCTCATCAGAGGGGAGGGGGAAAGGGACAGGAAGATCCTGGCTGCCATGATGGCCCAGTCCTGCACCAAGCACCTCTGGGACAGGCGCTAGGCTGCCGCTGTCCAACGCGAGCAGTGGCGTGCCTGTGACGGGCTGGAGGGTCAGACCGCACGGCTCATAGGGGAGGCTATGGAGGCCCTGCGGCATGACCCCCAGTGCGACAGGCCCAGCCATGCCACGGAAGAAGGGTCGGCGGCTGACCAACACCATGGTGGCCTCCCACTGGTGGAAGTGCCCCCCCTGCACCTCGGCCATCCATGGTTCCCCCAACAGCAGCCCTACCCGGGCCTGGTCCACAGAATCCTCCTCCCCCACATAGAACAATGGGACCTGCTGGCGGCACCGCCCTTGCAGCCCGCACCCCCTGTGGTCCCACCCCCACTGCCACTCTGATCCCTCCACCAGGAAGCAACGCCCCCACCCCAGGACCGTGCACCCCAGGACAACCAACTGCCCATGGTGGCTGCCCCATCCCCTCCAGTAAGGACGCAGGGCCCAGGGGGGGGCACTACATGGGGGGGCTGGACGGGTATGAAGGGGCACCGCACAGGGCACTGCCCTGGTAGGGAACTCAGTACAGAACCCGCACCAAGCACATGCACCACAGGAGCCGTGGAGCCACTGCCTGACTGCAGCCACGCATATTGGCTCCGGGAAGCAGGTCCGGCCTCCGTAGGGTCTGTACTACCATGGGAGGGTCAGTACAAGGGCCCCCTCAATGGGGGGTTGCTCCACGTTACGTGGTATGATCGTGTGGGGCATAGGGGGCTCCCTGGGTGACCACGGGGCCCCCAGTGGCCTGGGCCCCAGCCTAGAACAGAGATATAGGTGCACATGATGATAGCTTTCCCCATTCTTGTTCCCCCTCACAGGGGCCGTCAGCAGAGGCCAGGATGGAGTGGCCATTGGATGACGGGGGGGCCGGTCCGTCCATTTGGCAATCCCTGCAGTTGGCTGTGGCTAGGACTCGCCAGCCTGCGATACCAGATGGTGCAGCCAAGAGGGGGCATGGACGCCCCTGAAGATAACCACCCCCTCCCATTGTACACACCCCCACCAATAAAGAGATGCTGAACCTACACCTCACTGTTGCCTCCTCTGTCCCAGGACAGGTGGCGGGGGGAGAATTCCGGGGGGGGCTTGTGGGGGTTCCATGGTGGGGGGGCACTGTACAGTGCCCGGGCGGCTGCCGGGGCCCAGCCCGGTGAGGCAGCTGGTAGTAGTGGTGGCTGGAACAGGTGTACGCAGACCCATCACTGGCAGGCCGCGAGAGGCAGCAGGCAGGGTACCGCGGGGCCTGAACACCCCGCAGCAGACAGCGAAAGGAGTGTGCACGCAACCCGGCAGCCCACGGTACCCAGTTCCGGGACCCCCGTCACCCACACACGGCACAGAGGCAGGGCTGCAGGTCACGGGTACTTCCCAGCTCTATTGAAGGGGTTCAGAGGACTATGGATATGGGTGTGGGTCGGGCGCTGCCCGGTGCTCGGCTGCGTGGGCAACGATGCGGCGGCAGATGGCGTCCCTGTTCTCCGAGATGCTCCGGAACGCCCTGCCCTGGGCATGTTGGCACAGAGGCACGGGGCTGGCCCTGTGCACCGGTGGTGGGTTGTCCAGGGCAGCGCCCCCTGTCTTGCATACATCGTGCAGGATGCATGCTGCTAGGACAAGGATGGGGGTGTGGTCCAGGTTGAATTGGCTCCTGTTCATCAGGAGGCACCAGCGCGTCTTCAGGTGCCCGAAGGCCTGCTCCACCACACTGTGTGCGGACAACAGGCGCTCATTGAACAGGCGGTGGTTGGGGTTGCGCGCCATTGGATAGGCCCGCAGGAGCCATGGGCTGAGCGGGTAGGCGGGGTCCCCTATCACAACAGGGGCCATGGGAACCTCTGCTTTCATGCGGTACAGGTTGGGGACGATCTCCCTGTCAAACATGCGTGCATAGAAGGGGGAGGCACGCAGGATACGCGCACCGTGACTCCACCCCGACTGGCCTGTGTACACATCTATAAACAGGCCCCTGTGATCCACTATGGCCTGCAGATTGATGGAGAAGACTTGTTTTCGGTTCGTGTAGTCGATCTTTGCATGAGGGGGTCATATGATGGGAATGTGGGTGCTGTCAGTGGCCCCGATGCAATGAGGGAACCCCATTTCCTCGAACCCACGCATCACCCCCTCGGGGTCATGGAGCTGGATGACCCGCTCCAAGAAGAGCTCCACGAGCTGGTCATACACATCATGGAGGGCCCTGTTCACGGTGACGGTGCCCACCCCGAACTCCTCCCCCACGCTCCTACAGGAATCTGGGGTGGCTAGCCGCCACACCACCATGGCCACACGCATCCCTGGTGGCAGTGTAAAGCACATGTTCGTTTCCTGCCTCCGGAGGTGGAGGTTAAGGAGCTCCCCCAAGCAGGTCAGGAGGGAGCGGGGCATCTGGAAGTGGTCCGACCATTCCTCGTCCGTCCAGGTGGCCAACATGTTCTCCCAGTGTTAGGATTTAGGGAATTAGCTCTCTTTGGATCGGGGGACCCACACACCCTGGTTTGCACATATGAGAGATTCACATAGAAGGGATCTTAAATCATAGTTATAGATTTATTTAGTTGTTCACACATTTATAAAGCCCAGTCTGTAATGATCCAGCAGCAGTTACCTAG
>QEPC01008922.1:3433805-3508756 GCA_003113815.1 Sphenodon punctatus
CCAATAAAATGCTGTTCTGTGATGGTCTGTCCTGCCTTGCTTCTCTTGCTGTTGTGGCGGCTGGGTGCCCCCTCCCCTTGATGGCCCTCCTGCCCCCATTGTGTGGTTGTGTGCAGGGGGTGCACTTGGTGTGTACTGATGGGCTCCGGGCCTGTGGTGTGTGTTCCCCTGGCGGCTTCCCTGCTGGGCGCTGCTGCCTGGGCTTGCTTAAGGGGTGGTATTGGTGGTGGGCAGTCGCTCAGGCACCCCCTGGACTCGCCTGTGCATTGGTGTGGCCCTGCACCTCCCCTCTGCTCCCCCTGCTGTCGCCCCCTGTTGGTGCAGGCCGTCTGAGGTGGTGGCAGTGGATGGGCGGTGGCACCATGGGCACTGGGTGACTGAGCGTGAGTAGGGGTTGTGCTGTCCCCGGGCTTTGGCCCCTCCGATTCTCCTTCATGCAGGGGTCCGGGTGCTCTTCCGGGTGCTGGCTGTTGGCGTGTAGGGTGTGCCCCTGGTGCTGTTGCTGCCTCCAGCCCTCCCAGGGCCCGTTGGTGTAGGCGTTCCCCATTGCCCTGTCCCTTCTCTCCTGCAGCTACTGTTGTCGTGTTGCTGGCGATCTTGCGCCTGGGCGCGATGGTGCAGCAGCTGGAGCAGGCGGCGTGGGACATGTGGGCGGCGGGCCGGATGTTCGATGTCATCCGTGAGTGTGCTGCCTGTATGCTGGGCCCTGGGCCCCTCCATGAGGGGTTCTGTTCCTTGGTGCCCAGGGCCGGCTCTGATGGCTGTCTCCTCTCCCTCTGTCCCATTCAGTGTAAGCCGTGATCGCGGAGTGGACCTGGGAGCAGGGGGCGGTGTTGGAGCTCCTCCTGCATGTCCTGGAGTGGCTGCACCACTTGGACCGTGCGCAGGGTGAGCGCTGGCGCCGGGTGTGGGGGCGCTGGCCCTATTGACCGGGTGCTGTCCCGTGCCTGCCGCTGCTGGCGTTGGCCCCCCCTTCTGTTGCCCCGTCCCCCTGCCCTGTTGTTGTTGCCCCCTGTTGCTGTTTCCCCGTTTCATTAAAGGCATTTGTGTTCCTTCCTGGTGTGTCCGTGTTGTGCTTTGCTTTGACCTCTTCCCTTGTGCGGATGTCTCTGGAGGGGGTATTGCGAGGTTGCCTGTGTGTGGGTGCCTTCCCCCCCTTGGGTCATGTGCCCGTCCCTGTGTGCTTCTGTTGCCTGCTGTGTGTGGGCCGCTCTGCTGGGGGGGAGTGGGGAGCCTTGCGCCGGGCTGTCCAGGCTCTGTGCTGGGACTGTGCGGAGCTGGCTCCTTTATAGCAGCTGTCATCCTATCTCCCTCCCGCCCCGCCCGCGTGGGTCCTGACGGCTCGGGGACGGGGCCACGTTGTGCGGCTTCATTTGCCCTTGGTCGGCCATGTTGTGCCATTGCTGTGCCGGGTGGGGCTTCCCCGCCGGTCCCGGCTGTCCACACGGACAGTTTGGTGGGTGCTTCTCGGGGATAGGTGTTTGGCCGCTGGGTGTTTGCCGGCCCTTCCCCTTTCCTTCCCACGACCCCCCGCGGCGCTCTCCGTGTAACTGTCTTCTTGCTCGGTACCGCCGGGTGTGCTCACCCACCCATCCACACCCATCTCCACCGCTGCACCGTCCGTGTAGAAACGGCCCAAGTAGCAAAAACATATGGCAATGGCTAAAGTAAAAATGGCTCAATCTTTATTTGCCATTAAAATGTTTAATGCTGATCATGTAGGAAGATTACAGCTGTTTTAAGAGCATACCAAGTGAAGGGGATATCCCAAATTATGTATGGAGCAGAAGTATGGGGTTATGCTGCAGATAAACATCTGGAAGCAACACAAAATAATTTTTTTTGGTCTCTTGGGATTTTCCCCTTCATTGCCTGCCCAGTGCCCAGTTTATTAGAGCTGAATTGGATATAGATTTCTTATCAGTAATCTGCATGAAGTGACTTATAAACTATTGGTTTAAACTTTTGTCTTGTAGTCCATTGCGTATTGTTAAGATGTGTTATTTGGAAGACATCTCATGTGCTAGGCCTTTACAGTCTCCCTGGTTACGATTTGTGATTTCTACTTTAAATGAGGCTGGATTGGCTATGTGGCCAATAAAGATGTGAGGTTTTTCCCGCAAGGAGAAAAAGAGAGGATACACCAAAGATTAAGGGATATAGCGCATCAGAATGATCTGCAGCTTTAAGGGGTAGCCGAATGGCTCCTCATTATTATCTTTGGAAACTGGATGGGAGAGCTAAATATCTACAGCTTGATTTAAAACCTGCTATTCGTATACATCTGGCTAGATTACATGTAGAGCAAATTATGTCTGCGGTAACTGTGGGATGCAGATTGAGTATCCCCGTAGAGAAAAGGATTTGTCCATGTTGAGATGGGGATGATTGAGGATTCTATACACTATCTCCTCAAGTGTTTATATTTTGTGGCTATTAGAACTCGTTTTCTTGCTCCCATGCTGAAACAGATCAAATCCAAGAGAGAAAAACTGATATGGCTGCATCAGCAGATTGATTTTGATGTTGTTATGAATTTAGCTATATTTGCTTCCCAGGCAGCGGCGATTAGGATTACCCATCCTATAATGGCTTTGAAATAAAATCAAGCAGAAGGTCTCTGGTGGTGAATGAGGGAACCAGATGTTATATTTTTAGTATGTAACTATTTATATTATATGGTATTGACAATGATGTTGGTTATTTTTATCTGTATTGGTATTTGTATTTTTGTTGTGTTGTTTATTTTTATTTTTTAGGCTATGGCAGAAGCTAAATGCCATAATGTAATTGAAATTGTTATCGTGAGTGAAAAGTGTTGAGTTTGCCTCCACCTCTTGAGAGCAGTGTGGAATTTCATGGATTGATCCCTTGAGGGCCTCAGTTGGGCGCCTGTGTTCAGTGGGAGTCAGGTTGTGATTTTGGGGGTTGGTAAGGGGGGTATTTTGAAGGCATGGGTAGATTCCCCTACACCAAGTTGGCTGCTGACCACCTCTACTGGGCCAGGCTTCCTCAAAAAATTGCTATTGACCAGGGTTCCTTCCTGGTCTGCACCAGGGCAGCTATACTGTCAACTCCCTCAGAGAAAAGTGCCACTGTGGTGCTGATGTTATTAGGGGTGTTACATCAAATGACTATTTGAGCAGTTGGGGTCGGGGTTTTGGAGTCTGGCAAATCATCCAAGATATTTACCCTGCTCCGTAGGGGTGATATGTTTCTCAAAACCTTAGGCAATGGATGCTCTGGGTGTGTGACAGGTTTCCGCAGGGGCCGCAAGTCATTGGTCTGGAGCAAGGGTTGTGGCAAGGGAGGTGCTTGGCCATTTCCTGATAGGGCAGGGGTTACCCTATGAAAAGGGGGTATCCTTGTTCCAAGACTATGCAATGGGGAGAGCCAGATAGATGGAAATAGCAATAGAACCCCTTGCCGCACTGCTTTTTTGACAATCACAGAGGCGACTGCTATGGTGTTCTCAGGAGGAGCCTCTTTAAAATGTGACCTGATCCCAAAATCAGCAACTCTGTTTGGCAGGACGTTTGGGAGGCTATCCCCCAGCAGCGTACCTGGATACCTTGTTTTAGTGCAATTGTTCTTTGGGTTTGCCTCTTGCTCAATAGATTCTGGCTCTGTGCTAGCGAGAGGTTGAAGTCTTTCATACTCGAGCTTCACTGATTGTCGTCCCATGAACAGATTGTCAGAAGATTTGTCTAACTGAGAACCCTCCACAGGAATTTTTTTCCACTACGATAGGCCAAGTAACTAGAGTTGCCACTTTGTGCAGTTTGACCCTGAGACTCCTGTTTTAGCCTATGGGAGTCTCAGGGTCAAGCTGCAAGAGGTGGCAACCCTAAAGGTAACCCAGACAGAGATTGTGCTGATCTCCCTTCTAAATAAAAAGTTAAGACTGGTCCAGTCACTAGCAGCCCTAGGGAGGGAAGGTTCGTAGAGTCTGGAGTTCTCTTATGTGAACCCAGTCATGAAGCTTGGCCAGTATTGTCAGTGGTGGAATTAGTACCCATTGAAGTGACTGTGGAATTCCCCATATCTGTGAGAGAGTCTGGAGAATTGGTCCCTCCAGCCATGGAGCCAGTTACCATGGACAATTTCATACTAGAAGTTAAAACAAGGCCCTTAGGAATGGAGGTTCCTGACCCCACTTCTGGGTTCAGACCCCTTAAATTGCTTGGTACCAAGTTCATTTATTGATCTGGGGTGGGTGGCAAGGGTCTTGAAAGAGCTGGTGCCACCAGCGGCAATAGTACCACAGCCTACAGTGCTGGCGGCACTGTTAGATGCATTCTAGGATGGGAAGGTGTGGCCATGGTGGACGCTATCGGATCGTTCTCAATACAAGGGGGTCTAGCCGCAGCAGGCAATGTGTAATGGAGTGGGTCCAGATCTTCTGATATGTTGGAGATCTTATAGTACCTGACACAGTGGGCTGCCTGATAGTGCTGGGAGTAGGAACCGGGTAGTTCACATTGGCACCGGGCACGGGGACCTGCCTGGTCGATGGAGCAGATGGTGCCAGTATAGCACTAGGAGTGGGAGCAGGGTAGCTTGTGGTAGCACTTGTAATGGGGGCGTGCCTGGCTCATGTAGCGAACAGTACAGTTCCGATATAGCACTGGAAGCGGGAGCAGGGTAGCTCACAGTGGCACTTGACAGGGGGCCTACCTGATCCATGAAGTGGACAGTGCCATTATATTGCTGTGAGTTTGAGCAGGGTAGCTTGCAATGGCACTCAGCACAGGGCCTGTCTGGCCCTTGCACTGGAGATAGGTGTGGGGTTTGCTTTCTGGAAAGTCATTCCTGGTGTCATGGGAGTTCTGTGCCCATCGGAATTGTGCGGCGGCTACGCACAGGAGAAAAATATCAGTACTCCCCTGTACTGACAGAGGTGAGTGTGTCCAATCCCATGGTCCCAACTATGTGTCTCAGTCGGGTCAGGCAGGGATAGCTGATTGAGGTACAAGACCTTAGTTTCTCCCCTGAAAACTAGCAAGGAATCCTCCGTTCTGTCATCAAGGATAAAACCATTAATGGTTATTAGCCAAGTAGGTTTTGGGGATGATGTAACCTCTTACTATTGGGGGCTGGAACAATAGGAAATGAATTGCCCATTGTGACCCGCTGGGTACTTCTCCCAAGAGAAAGAGAATGACCACTGTCGGAGACAGGATGCTAGGCTTGATGGACCATTTGTCTGACCCAGTATGGCACTACTTATGTTCTTATGTTTTATGCTTTAATTAGAGTGGCCAGACAACTTGAGCATAGCATTTCCTAGTCATCCCACACAAATTCCTTGCTTGATTAGTAGTTGATTGTAATCCCCAGGAACGTACCTCCACTCTTCTGCCCCAGACAACCAGCCTTAGTGCATGTCTCCTTCCTATTATATTCTGCTCCCTTCAGATGGCTAACAGCTAAGCGTCTGTCCATCTGTGCCTGATGTTACTGAAAGGCGCTTTGGAACAGGATTGCTTTGAGTGTCTGTCTCAAACTATAGGAAAAACCAACTATAGAAAAAAACAGTAATCTCTTCTTGACAGACTCCCTGTGACGTCTGTAGTCTGTACAACATACACATAATTTTCTCTTTTTTCTGTTATTTTCACCCAATAATTTTATGTAGGTAGCACCCACCAAGTGGTGCTTGGGGTGGACATCTCACAAAAACAATAAAATCAATGTATTTAAAACCAATAATAGCAGAATAATGCCTTTGGCACTAAAAACAATAAAATCAATGTATTTAAAAACAATCAATGAGCAGAATAATGCCTCTGACACTACTGCAGTGAAGTCAGAGGAGCGCTGCTTGGGTGCAACTGAAGCGATAAGCCTTGCAAGATCCCTAGGTCCCATTCCCCTTAATGCATATACTGCATGGGTTGTGGAGTGGTTACAGTTCTTTAACTCCCTGACCTCGGAAATCTGGAAACTTTCATTAGCCCAAGAGTGAACCCTGGCTAAGCTGGCGGCTGCCTTACCCTCAGCCCCCTCCCTCCTTTCTGGTGAGGAGCAGCGATCTGTAGTGCAGCTGGTCTCAGCATTCACTTCAGCATAGGGCTACTGCTGCCCACCCTCCTTCCAGCTGTTTTTTGTAGTCCCTCTAACTTTGGGTTACCCCATGGTTTGCACCACCATTGTGGGAGTTCAGGGTGATACGCTAATAGATAGCAGGGCGGCCATTCTTATGACCAAATGTGTAACTAGGGGCACACATCGAGTTCTTGTGTCTGGAGTCACAGGATCCCCCACCGTTGTTACTATAGTGAAAGGTCAAAAAATTATTATTGGGGATATGTGATATGGTCCCTTGGTCAGGGACGGAAAGCATATTTATGTTTTGTTGACCTAAAGATGGCATTCGATTCCATCTGCAGGAGCCGGCTGTGGGCAAAACTGAGGTCCCTGCAGATGGATTGAGACTTTTTTTGCTGATCAGGCTTCATGAGAATAATACCTTGCAGGTCAGGTTCACAAGGGAGGGTGCTTTGACATGGAAAGTGAGGGTTGATAGGGGAGTGAGGCAGGGTTGCCTTTTGACGCCCGCACTGTTCAACACCTTTTTGAATGATTTCCCCTCCTTCCTGTCTGGGGTTGATTCTCACCCCACGCAGATTGGGAGCAGAAGAGTTGCATCTTTATGCTGATGACACCGCCCTTATCTCCCGGTCACTGGTGGGCCTACTACACCGTGTGATGCAACAGACCAAGGATTACTGTTCCAATGAGGGCCTCACTATTAACTACAGGAAAACAAAGGTCTTGATCATTGGCCATAGGAAACATAGGGAGATTCATAAGTGGCAGATCGACGGACATCACATCTCCCAGGCTGACAAATTTAAATATCTGGGAGTCATTTTTTCCAACTCTCTCTGTTGGCGGGACCATTGGTCCTCGGTTAAAAAACAGGCCCTGCAGACAGTAAGTGCTATCCGTGGCTTTTATTTTGGCAAAGGGGGCCAGCTGATTCTGCCGGCGCTTTGGCTATTCCGAGCTAAGGTAGTAACTTAGTTGTTATATGCTTTTCCTGTATGGGGTCTGGACTTTTTGGAATGGCTAAAAATGGTCCAAAATGGTTTTTTGAGGGCCCTCTTGGGTGTCCCCCAGGGAACTCCGCAGGTTTTTCTGCAGCTAGAGACTGGCTGTCTCCCTATTAGGGTCTTTGTGCTTCAAGTTCTTGTTAGATACTGGCTGAAGATTAAACTTCTACCCCAAGGGGATGGGTCCCTCCTGGGCAGAGCTAGAGAAGAGGGGTGGTTATTTTTCTGGCAGAGGCAGTTGGAGGTTGTACTTGGGAGGCTCGGCCTTTTGCCAGGATATTTGGTATCCTTGGGAATTAAACAAGCCATGGTCCTGGTGAAGCAGAGGCTCGTCGACCAGCAACTTCAAATAGATGCCGACATGCTTCGGCATCAGAAGGTAAACCCTCTTTATAAGCCTCTTGCAAGACCACTTTTGGAAACAAACTATTTGATAGCCTGGTCTAATTTTCCCCTGAGATGGACTTTTACGTTCTTTCGATGTGGAGTTTTCCCCTCGGCCATACTGGAGGGACGATACATGGGAGTGCCATTGCAGGAAAGGAGGTGTATGTCCTGCTCCATGCAGGTGCTGGACACATATAATCATATCCTTTTTGTCTGTCCCAAATTTGAAAGATTTAGAGGCAAGCTCCTCTCGGTGCTCGGGGAAACCCAGGCAAGGTTCCCCTTTGTTGGTTTTTATGATCTATGCCTGGATCCCAGGGCCTCAGAACTAACGCTGTCTGTGGCAGTTTTTGGTAATTTAGTTATGCATGTGAGATGCCTGAGGAATTTGGGAGAGGAATAAGGGGGCTATGGTAGGTTTTTCTTGGGTACTTTTTGGAAGTCTTTGATTATGCCTGGTTGAGGCTGGTTTAGATATACAGTGGTTGATTTTAAATCCGTATGGAGGAATATGTATTTAATAATTTTTAATAATATTATTTTAATCCTGTATGCGTGTATTTGTATTGGTCAGTTTTGATCGTCTGTTTAAATATTGCCAATAACTTTTAGTTATGGCAAAATAAATAAAGATTCATTCAGATTCACTGACGGAACAGAGCCTTCTAAAACAAATGGCCCCTGTTTGTAATTCCCCTGTATGGCCTGTAAATAAACCTGATGGCTACTGGCAATTAACAATTGATTACCAAGCAGAAATTAATTGGTTAAACCCTTGGCCCAAGTGATAGCAGCCTACCCTGAAATGATTGCAAAGATTTTCCCCAAAATAAAATTCTTTTCCACCCTAGATATTTATAATAGATTCTTCAGTTTGCCCTTAGCACTTGAATGCCAGTACTTTACAGCATTCATCTGGAATAGGGTGCAGTTACAGTACACTTGGGGTACTGCTTCCCCAGGGCTATGCCCACTCTCCCTCTATTTTTCATTTACATACGAAGGAGGCCCTGAAGAGCTTTACTCTCATGCCCAAACCTCCTTCCCTGTGGTCAGATTCTGGTGTCTCCCTCCACCCCACCCCACCCCTCCAATTCATTTATGATGGGAAATGCTGGACATCCCCCTGGTACTTGACTTCTCCACACTGTTATTGCCCCAGTCATGTACCATGGAACACTTTGCCTGGCTCAAATGGGATATTATGTCCCAACTGATGCCACAGCTACTGCTTCACCATCAGCCTTCTTCCTCCTGACAGGACTTGATGTTCACTGTGCTTGGTGGCTCAGGCCTTGGACTGACTTTGGAACTCTAATGATATTCAGGGTTTAAAGTCCCAACTGAACTCTGTTACTTCAAGTTTCTACACCACTCTCAAGACTGGAGCTGATACACAAAGCAGGCTTTTAAATGAACACTCTCCAACCATTTCAAATTTACATTTATTGGCTTATGACTTTGTGGCTGTAAATAACACCATGTCTTATGTTTTGGATAATCTTGTGCATAATGTTTCCCTTTTTATTGCTTACTCCCTTGTAGCCTTGCACAAGTAGTGCTTCCTTGCAGAATGGTTCATGGGGTGGCATCCTGTAGCTTGGTTCCGGCACTTGGCCCCACTTCTGAACAGCACAAAATTGGAATGGCATTTGTGCAAATTTGGGATTAGACAGGTAAATTATCATATGTTCGGTTTAACTCAATTTGAACTGGTGGAGTCATATGAAAATTCAGACCCCAAATTTCATTTACTATTAACCCTACGTGAGTGGGAGAGGCGCGACCAATGTTTTACCTGAACAGCATGGGTGTCTTGTCATCCACAACAATATGTATTTAAAACAATACCCAACATGAAGGATTGTCACCAAACAAGGGCTGGAAATAAACCAAGCCTGCTGTACCCTGCTGAAAACGACCTGGGTGTGCGACTGCCATGCCATGGTGAACATGACTAAGATGGAGACTGCTAGATCAAGACCTAATCTAAGAGACAGTTTAAGTAGGAAACCAGGTGTGTGCTTATTCAGGAACTGCCTGGGTAATCTGGATGGGTTCTGCATCCAGCTGAACAGCATCCCCCACGAAAGGCCTAATGTTTACCTGCCAGACACTGTGAGACTCCAGAGATGATGGAGGAGGTGTCCTCTCCAGGAAACCTGACTGCTCCCTTGGTAGATGTGTTTCAGCCCGTACCTGTCCCGAGTCAGAGGATCAGTGATGATGCAATTCATAATTGTAGGCAGGAGTCTGTTGCCCACCCAGCACCTCATCAAGCTGCAAGAGAAAGCAGTGCTCCTGCTGCCCACAACCTGGACACTCCATGGTGGGCCATCCCAGAAGCTACGTTTTTACACTCTGTTGTGCGTACATGGAGTATCATCCCTCAATGGGAGTTCAACTTGTCACTGCTGTTGTTATTGTTGGTTAAGGTGCCAAGCAAAAGAAGAAAAATGCTCTCTTTTACTTCAATATAGGTGTAATAGGGTGAGCGGGGCTCACCTGTTACAAGTCCCTTGGATATCCAAGTGAAGGGAATTCCAGGATGCGCAGACAGCAGCAGTGGTAATGAAGAGCCCAGCTGCTAGCCTAGCACAGGGGTGGATTGCAATACTGCTGCTGACCGCACCGGTGTAAAGATTACGTGGCCCGGCATGCGGGCCATTTAAACACCTGTGGGCCACTCACAAGCAGTGAGTAGGTTGGTGGGAGCCAGAGGAACAGCACGGGTGAGAGAAGCCTCTGAATAGGCTCTGTGAAGGTGTAGGTCGAGAGGCTGTGAGCAGCCTGTGTAAAAGTGAGTGTAGCAAAACAGAGGCTAAATGGGACATTGGCTCTTTAAGGAGCCAAGTATTGGGCCTCAGGGGCACACCCAGTGGGCATGGCTTAGCCAGCCAGGGGGGATAAAAACCCTCTGTGTGACTCAGAAGGGGGCTGCAGACAAGAAAGGAAGTTGGTCTGTAAGCCAGGGAGAGACCAAGAGAAAGGTTGATCTGGGAGCCTGTCTGGCGTGTCTGACAGACTGGAGACAGAGAGCTTGGAAGGACTGGGAAGAACAGGAGCTCTGTACAAGTGTGGTGAGACCAAAAGCTGTACTGGTTGTATACGTGCTTGACGAAGGACACTGTAAATAAACAAACACTGAGAAGTGAATACTTAAGTGTGGACTGGTGATCTGGGGCCAGAGTGGTAGGCGCAGCTCTGCTAATTCCCTACAGAGGGCACTCGCATGAGGACTGCGCCAGGGCGGCTGCTACAGTGAGAGCCTCCGAGAGAGGCTATAGAGAGAAGCAGGCTGAGAGCGGGAGCTCCGGTGTAATTGACAAGGCAGCTCTGGCTGCATAGGGGAAAGTGAGGGATATAACTGACTAGCCCTGGAGCAGGGCTCTGCTGCAGGCTAGTGAGCCAGAAAAGTTCTCCTCTGAGCAGGGTTTATCCGGAGCCAGCTCAGACTGGTTAATTTTTTTATTAATAAAATTTGTATGCTGCCCCCTCCTGCTAAAAGCATCTTGGGGCGGCTAACATATTAAAAACAAATTAAAACAGATGCCACTAAAATTCCACAATAAAAACAATTCACCCCCTACCCCTCCCTAGCCCACCCCATCTCCCTCAGGGAAGGCATGGCGGAACAGCCAGGTCTTATATTGTCTATGGAAAGAGGGGAGGTCGGCGGCCAAACAGACCTCCGGCGGGAGGAAGTTTCACAGACGTGGCACAGTCACAGAGAACACCCTCCTCCAGGTCGACACCCAAGAAACCCAGGGGACCTCAAGGAGGGCGCCCCCGGCCAATGGCAGGGGCCGATCTAGGACCAGAAGCATGAAGCGATTTCGCAGGTAGGTGGGGCACAGGCCGTCTAAGACTCGAGAAAATAAAAGCATGAACGACTGTAGCCAGATCCAAGTCCGAGACATACTGCTTAAGCCAACGTACCAGATGTAACTGGCGAAATGCCTCCTTTGCCACAGCCACCACCTGGACATCCAGGCAGAGCTGTGGGTCCACGAGCACCCCCAGACTCCGGACCTGAGAAACCAGGGGAGGACGGACCCCATCAATGATGGGGGCCACCACTCCCTTGGCCTTCCTCACAACCATCACCTCCGTCTTGTCAGGATTTAGTCTCAGGCGGCTCACCCTCATCCAATCCCCCACAGCAGACAAACACCAGGTAAGCACCGAGACGGCATAGGTACGTAACCAGACTATGCCGCAACCGGTCAACTTCAGTACGCGAATGACGCCACCGTCACTCTAACCGCCGCCCTTCCCGCTTCATCCACCGCAGCTCCCCGGTATACCACAGGGAGCTGTGTCGTCGGCAATTCGGGAGCAGACGCCTGGGAGCCACACAGTCGATGGCCTCCATCAGCCTGATATTCCACCTAGACAAGAGATCATAGAGTGAGCAGTCATCAAGGTCAGAGGAAACATCCCCTAGAGCTATCTGGAACCTTCCAGGTTCCATAAGCCTTCGGGGGCAACCCAACCTAACTGGTTCTATACCCACCCGGGGGCCAATATGTGCCAGGATATCCGCCCAGAGGAGATAACGATCCATCCACGACAAGGGCACTGTTGACACCTCCCCCACCAATGGATCCCCCACCAATTGGCTTTTAGTCAATTGCTCTTTCCCTCTAGCCAATTACAAATTTTCCAAGTTTTGCATACTGCTTGCAAATAACTAGATAAATCTTTGGCTGCAGATGGTTAGTCTACAAAGACTGTTTGTTTTGACATCATGAGAACTGCACTTGTATGGAATTTGGTTTTCATGGTATAGAAATTAATTATGTTTGGCAACTACCGCTGGAAAAAAAAATAACCAAAATTTGTGTATGTTAAAAGATTTCTGACATATCAAATGGCCCCTTTATGCACCATTGAGAGAAGCAAATGTGCAGCTTTCAAATATTAAACTTCTTTTGCAGGAGTGGAAAAAATTGAATCACAAAAAGGACAATTGGGTGTCTTACCTTGTGAATTGTCCTTCTCAATAGCTCCACAGAATAGGTATTCCAAACTACCAGTAGGAGGCAGAATCTTAAAATTCAACTGGGCATGTTCAGAGGAATCGCTCCCTCTATTTCCCAGTTGGTACAAAGCTAAAACCTGTAATGACAAGAACTCAAACCTAAACTAGAAACTTGCTTAATGATAACAGGAATTGACTTAATAGTTATGTTAAACTCTGTTTCCAAGTTATTCCAGCCCTGGTCTTCAAATATTATTTCCACTTCCATTAGACCAGAAAAGTAATATTGGGAGGGAGGAATGCCTATTCTGTGGAGCTACTGAGAAGGACAATTCACAGGGTAAGACACCCAATGTCCTTTCTCCTCAGCTCTACTGGATAGTTATTCTAGATGCTGGGGACTTTCCAAAGCAGTGTCCCACAACAATATGGGCAGGCTAAATAACTTGGAATGAGGACCTGGGAGTGCAGCTACTCTAGGATGCCCTGGAGCACCCTTCTACCAAAGGCTGCCTTAGCCGAATCCAAGACATCCATTTTATAATGTCGAGTAAAAGTATGCAAACTTGCCCATGTGGCTGCCCTACAGATCTCACTAGAGGGAACTCTGGCCTTGAAGGCCCATGAAGCTGCTACCCCTGAAAGGACTAAATGAGGTTGCTGCCTCAGTTTACCCAAATGGGATCAAAGGTTGCCAATTAACAAGCCAAAGTATATAGGTACAACTCAATTTTATTGGATAGACACATAGCATCTAGACATGGCAGTGTGTGTGTTACTAGCTGTGAACCCCAGTAACACAACCTAGAATATCTTACGAGTCAGAGGCCACAGTCCGAGATAAAAGCTGGTGAAGAGGAGAGGGGGCCCAGCAGATAGCTGGCCCAGGGGTCTCTGGATCTTTGAGAGTGACGGTTAGGGCCAAAAGCCCACACGGCTCACTGCAATGCTAGTGGCCGCTAGCGCTAATGACAAGTGACAAGGAGCTGGGCTCCCTCCTTTTATAGTTTTTATTTATTAGGAATTCATGTTGCAGGTTCCCCTCTGCCAGGTGCAGAGAATAAGCTGACTATTCATTATGCTATCACTTGGAGCACAGCCACCAAGCTAGTTTGGAGTTTGGGGGGAGTTTTAGGGAGTTACTGTTTATTTGTAATGGAGGGTACCTCCCTTTCTTACAAACTCTCTTTGTTTTCTCTCAGGCCTCTTTCTGTGTTCTNCGGCTCGCCCTCATCCAATCCCCTACAGCTGACAAACACCAGATAAGCACTGAGACTGCCAGGCCTGAGTCAGATGAAAAAGAGAGCAATAGCTGGGTGTCATCAGCATATGCCAAACTTCCTGACAGCCTCCCCCAAAGGCTGCATATACACGTTGAACAGGAGAGGAGACAAAACAGAACCCTGCGGGACTACACACAAGAGGTCTTGGTTTGATGAAAAATGATCCCTGAGCACCACACGCTGAGCTGTACCAGGAAGGAGCGGAACCAGTCAAGAACCATACCGCCCACCTCCACCCAGTCCTCCCTTGATAGATCCTCCCTTGGTCCACACATACCATGAGAACATCTGCTCTACCATACAACTGTCAGGCTCCGGGGTACGGAGCCGGGGAGAACGAGGAGGGAGGAAGCAGAAGGCCAGGGTATGGGGAGAAAAGGGGTGTCCACAAGTCTACTCCCTAAAGCCTCTCAGTCACTCTCCACTACCCAGGAGACTACGCGCTCAGCATATCTACCAGCCAAGCTGGTCTAAGAGGGTGTACAACTCATCATTGAGGCCAGGGGTCCGGAGCCAGAAGGAGGGACCCACCACAAGGGAGTAGAAGGAAACCTCAATAGAAAGGAAGCTGGTAAGGGGAATCTGCTACAGAGAACAAGGGGAATAGACCAGCAGCGCGGAGCGCTGGCAGGGATAGTCAAAGGCAGGGGAGTTGGCAGAGCTAACTAGCGGCTGAGGAGCTGGAGCGGAAACCAGCAACAGAGAAGCTGGAGACAGGGCTAAGCAGAGCCAGAGGAGCTGGCAGGGAAGGCCAGCTACGGAGGCACTGGGGGGGGGAGGGGACGAAATAGGATACACAGCACATAAACCACAGCACACTTCCAGGAAGGGATCAACACAGGAGTTGTAAGGGAGGTAAGGGGACAAACAGCACACAATCCACAGTACACTTCTAAGAGGGGATTACACAGGAGTTGTAAGGGAGACAGGGAGGTAAGGGGACAAACAGCACACACCGAGCACAAGACAAAGGAAGGGATAGAGCTGTAGCCACAAACACAGTGCACAAGATGCTACTGCACCGCACGCTTGGGGCGGGTGTGAGATGTTGCTCCACCAGCTTCCTGTGGCCACACCAAGGCTTAAATACTTCCTTTGGCCAATCAGGAAGCTGGGAGACAGGGCTAGGGTAACCGGCTACAGCTGGGGGAGGCACGGCACACAAGGAACATCCACACCAGAGGGAACAGAGGGAGAAAAACCAAGGCATTTACAGGCCTACCAGGTTGCGCAGGGCGCTAGAATGGCACTCCAGCCCTTCAAGGCCCAGTCCTGACAACAACTCCTCACAAAGAACACAACAGAACACCTTTGATCATCACCCACAACCACCATTATAAACAGACTTAAATGTATCATAAGGAACCTGCAACCCATCCGTAATAATGACAATCTCAAACGAGCAATAGGTGGCAGACCTATTCTAGCCTACAGCCTCCCTCCTAATTTGAAAAGGCTCTTAACCAGAAATGGACCTTTACAGAGACCCACACATCAGGGCATCAGACCTTGCAACAAACCTAGATGCCATCTATGTCCAGTCAGACACCGTGGTTACAGGAGTCAGGACCAAATATCAGCTACAGAATCAGAGGAAAAGTGTTCTATGACTTATATTGGCCACACAGGGCTGTCTTTTAGAAGAAGGATTAATGTACATAAACTTGATACGAGGAGGAAGAATGTACATAAGCCAGTGGGAGAGCACTTCAGCCTACCTGACCATCCAGTCCCAGATCTCAGGATGACTCTCCTTAAACAAATTCATACCAGGGGTCATTTACTTATGCACTGCTCTCCTGGAGGGACATTATGCTGAGGTGCCAATTCAACTAAGGAAGTGCCCCTGTGGGTCTGGTGAGATTGACTTGATTACTCACAGTTTGCTTTCCTGTAATTTATACCATGACGTTAGGCATAGTTTGATTACTCCACTGTTTCAGCATTTTCCTGGAAGGTCTAAAGAGGCGTATACAACAATTTTGCTAGCCGACAGAATTCCGGAAAAACTGTTTCTATAGCGAAGTTTCTACTTTATGCCAGTAGAGTAAGTGTTAAGAAAAGAACAGTTTCTTGATTTTATCTTTGGCTTGTTTTGCTTTTCCTCTTCTCCCTGGGCTGGATGCGTTGTTTGTATTATTTTTCTTTTATTGTTCTGTTTTTATCTTATGTTATTTTAACTTAGTCTGATCTTTGCATTTTGTATACACATATGTATATTTGTATTTGTGTTACATGTGAAGGCCTCGGCCAAGCATTTTAATAAATATCGATTGATTGATACTTATGTGAGAAAGCAGACCAGGAATTCATAAAGAAATCTGATTGTGTTGAACTTGGATTAAATAGGTATTATGGATTCTACTCCCATTACAAAGAATGATCTGACCTCACTCGACCTCAGAGGGTTTAAAGACATTCCACATTTTCAGCTATTGTATGTCTTATTACAGACGCCGGTATCCTAGGGTATCCCAGCATTTATAAGCTCTGCATTCTTGTCTCACATCACCCCTTTAAATGAGAAGCTGTTGAACCAACATTCCACAACTGTCTAGGTTTCGCAGTTACTGTTCTAGTTCATCTATGCATCTGAAGAAGTGGGTTGTTGCCCATGAAAGCGCATGCTGTAGTAATACTAATTAATTCTATAAAATCTTTTCAAAGTTAGTCTATAAGGTGTCATACTTTGTCTTTATATTTGCTGACTCAGACTAACATGGCTTCCAAAGATTATATTACTAAATCCCCCAAGTAGCTAACTGAGCTACTGTCGTTATGGTTCTTTTCTGCCACTGAAACTCTGCAAAGGGCTATTGGCCATAGCAGGTCCAAGGATATATTGGATTAATAAACAGGAGAAATTACACATAGTGCTGTAACTAGCCATCAATGAAACAAAGTGCTTTAAATACACAAGCTGACTGAACTGAAAACATTTGATTTTTCCCTTCCCCTTACAGACATTGTAAGAATTAGAGCAACAGTATGCAACCATGGAAATGAGATTTTTTAAAAAGATGATAGGATTAGAATTTCCTAACTTTAATCTTTTCTAAATCAAAGGTTTTTGCATACTAGTACACACTTCAAGTAGGATGATGTTGTAACAGCTTTGTGGTGTCAGTGGGTAAGTTGTGTCAGGTTCTGGGTCCCCAAAGTACTCAGTCATGCAGAGAATCAGCAAACAACAGTTTATTCAAATACAATTCTCCACAGTAACTACACAGTCAAGCTGACAATGCCAGGTATGCAACCCTTCTGGCACCCTTGGCCCCAAAGCTCAGCCAGCTATCAGCCCCCTGGCCGGCTTCTCACAAACAGTACGCTCCTTTGTGCAGGCAGGCTCTTCAAGTCTCCTTCCAGTTAGGAACAGCTCCGGGCAGTCTTTGGCTTCCAGGTAGCTTCTCTTCTCATGAAGTCCCAAAGTGAAGATCTCCAGGCAGACTTTACTTTCAGCAACCAACCAACAGCCCCAACAGAACTACTTCCTCTTATGAGTCCAAGAGCAGACTGAGAGCTAACTGCCTCAGCCCAATTATATAGCTGGGTAGCCACACCCAGCCATTTCAACTTCCTGTCTGGTTGCACTCTGCCTCTCTTAAAGGGCCAGCAGCCCTATTAGACTGCACTCTGTTACAGATAGCATTTAAGTTATTTGCTACCTTATCATGGAATATAATTATGTACAATATCAGAGCAAAATTATGAAACACAAAACCTGTTGATTAAAAAATTTGTTTATTCCAGTTTGTGTATTTCAACATAACCATTTGGTAATATATCAATACTATAAATTAGCTAACAATGTTAAAAAGATAAACATGTGTCAGGTCCAGGTCTTGAACCCCTGGCCCTGGAGGGTATTGCTGCAGGAGCTTGCTCCACCTGGAGCCTTGGTGGCCTGTGCTTTCTTCCTCCTCGCTATGTCTCCTCCTGCATCGCTGCCTGGTGTATGCCCCGCCCTTGCTCACCTGTCTTCCATTTCTGGTGCCTGTCCCCTGACTTCCTGATTGGCCACCAGGGCGTATTTAAGACCTTCTGGTGGCCTCAAGAAGGTGGTGGGCAACTGCTCTTCCCAGTGTTTGGTGCATCTCTTGCTCTTATATAGTGTAGACCTGTTTCTTCCCCTGTAACTATGCCTATTGTGTGTTATGTGTTGAGTCTTCATGTTCTGTTAACCCCTTTGTGTCTCTTGTGTGAGTAGAACACCCCTTCCTTGTTGTTGTTTGTAATCCTTATTCCCTTTGTGCATCAAGGCCTTTCTTGTCCAGTTCCCTTGTCCTCTTAGTCCTCCCCCATGGTGTGTATCCTGCTGTGTACCTTCCTTGCACCTGTCCCTTCTCCTTGTTGGTTGTTCTCTCTCCTGTCCTGAGTCCCTCACGTTGTGCCTTGTTGCCCTAACCCTCTCTCACCTGTGTTTTCCCCTTGTTGTACTCTATAACCCCGCCGCTGGTTATCCCCTTCAGCTCCCTGTCCCGTGACCTCGATGATGAGCCGTAAGCTTTCTTAGGCCAGCTTGTCTGGTTTTCATGCTGAGCGTTCAGTCTCCCTGATATCGGAGAACGGCTGAGAGGTTTCAGTGTTTGATCTGTGGGATATCCCCTACACCCTCCAACCCTTTCCTCTCTTACCTGCCCAGCTCCTTGCCCCGGAGCCTGACAGTAAGACATTTATGGTGTTGGCATTATCATTTTAAAAACAGCTTTAAATTTGGAGTCTCATAGGGTAAAATAGCAAATGCATAAATCAGTCTAATACTGTTGCAGTCCATGCTTAAAGCTAAAGATTACTTTGAGGAATTAGTGCTGTTTTGCATTCCTTTTAATTTTTTTATTCTATAGCAATAGTCTCCCCATTCCATTGATGCCTTGGACATGAGACAACTTGTAACATGCACCACAGTTTCCTAAATGTAATTTTGAATCTTAAGTATTAAATGTCTATATTGCAAGCCATCTAAGTAAGTCTTCTAAAAATGTACTGGCTTAAAATAAAACCCTGAGGAATTATAATCTGTTTACTTAATGGTTTTGGTTAAGTGCAATTTGATGTGTGCAGAGTGCTGTTCTATTTAAGGTCATTCTTGGTAAGGCATATTAAAAATAAAAATACAAAAGTAATAACATACTATTTGATCTCTTGCTACAAAGGTTTAGGCAAAAAGTATTTTTTGCACATAATGGTGGACATCATCCATTTGCTGGGTTATTTGCTGTATATACAGTAGTTAAAATGTGTGCATTAAGCGAGCGGAGCTTGTCATAACATAGCATGTGTAGTCTGGACAAGATGCATCTGTAAGATGTTACATGTTTGAAATGTCACTTCCATGCTCAACCACAGCCTGCACAAACTGTTTGAAGACTCTATCCATGTAAGTGCACTTCCTTGGCCACATTCCTTCCAGAAAACCAATATGGCCTCCACAAGTAGTAAGGACCAAAGCTACGTTTGGATTTTTTTGGGCAGCTTCTACTGGTATTGCTAAAAAGGAAAAAGAAAATATAAGTCTTGCTCTCACCATTTATCTCTAAGAAAAGCCCTGCATCTCATGTCAAAGAAATTTGTTTAACTAGACAGAAAGGGAACAACTGCATTATAGTGCCAGTAAAGGAAAGATTCTAACTGAGGTACTGCAGGATTGGGACCTCAGACTCATATGTCACATCTATCCCTTTTATTAACTCACTTTGCTAATGCAACTTTCTAGATGCTTCACAAGTTTCAAGTGTAGTAAGACAGAATCTCCTTAACACCTGTGTATACCCAGAGTAGCCCCACTTAAGTTAATGAAGATTTAAAATGGCTTTATATATGTGCTTTAATACTTAGTAATAGCTAAATAACAGACTGGTGGCAATCTTAATTGAGAATAGGTGTCTTCTTGGATTAGGTATGGACTTCAAAATCATTTTGTATTTAAAAAATCTTAAACATTTTAATTACTATTTGAAATAGTTTCAGACATAGACAATATAATATTTAAGCACTCTGTACTAAAGCTCCCCAGTCTTAATGCTCAATATGAGTATTCGGATATTTATCGTTAATAGTATATATCACAGTAACACCTATAAGCTCCAGCCAAGAATGGCTCCCTTGCATCAAATAGAGAGAATCCTTGCCTTGAAGAACTTACAGTTTAATTAGACAAGACAAACGTGGGAGGAAAAAAAAGGTAAAATGACTTAGCCAAGGTCATGCAGCAGGTTAGAGGCTCTCTTGATAAGAGACTCAATAGTAAATAAGTTCCTAAAAATTAAACTGGTTACTTGATGCTTTGTAATGATTCTGTGATATGCAAAATAGTGACGAAAAGGTCATTTTTCCACATGGTCTCAGTGAGTTCAGACGGTCATAAGGATGAACTAACTCCATGGTATCACCTACAACACGCTCAAAGAGGAAAGATAGCTAAAAGTAAACTCCAATTGACAATATTAAAAACACGTATAAACAAAACAGAAGCATCTGTATGACTCCCATTATTTAATTTATTTACTTATAATAAAATTTATATGCTGCCCCCCTCAGGCATCTTGGGGCAGCTCACAACATTTTAAAAAGCATTTTAAACATTAAAAACAACCAACAATAATTACAATTAAAAACAATATAAAACCCGATCCCCCCCCTACCCTACCCTAACCCAACCTACACACCCCATCTCCCTCGGGAAAGGCCTGGCAGAACAGCCAGGTCTTACAGTGTCTGCGGAAAGAGGGGAGATCAGTAATTAAGCGGACCTCCAACGGGAGGGAGTTCCACAGCTGCGGTGCAGCCACGGAGAATGGCCTCCTCATAGTAGATACCTGGGAAACCCGAGGAACCCCAAGGAGGGCGCCCCCAGCTGACCACAGGGGTCGATCCAGGACCCGGAGGGTGAGGCGGTCCTGCAGATAGGCAGGGCCCAAGCCATTTAGGGCTTTAAAGGTCAACACCAACACCTTGAATTGGGCCCGGAAACCTATTGGCAGCCAGTGCAGACAGCGAAGCACCGGTGTAATATGCTCACATCAGTCTGTCCCAGTCAAGAGACGGGCCGCCGCATTTTGCATCAGCTGCAGCTTTCGAACCAGCACCAAGGGTAGCCCCACGTAGAGCACATTGCAGTAATCCAGTCTCGAGGTAATAAAAGCATGGATGACTGTGGCCAGGTTGAGACATACAGCCTAAGATGACGCACCAGATATAACTGGCGAAATGCTCCCTTTGCCACAGCTACCACCTGGGCATCCAGGCAGAGCTGTGGGTCCACGAGCACCCCCAGACTCCGGACCTGAGAAACCAGGGGAGGACGGACCCCATCAATGATGGGGGCCACCACTCCCTTGGCCTTCCTCACAACCATCACCTCCGTCTTGTCAGGATTTAGTCTCAGGCGGCTCACCCTCATCCAATCCCCCACAGCAGACAAACACCAGGTAAGCACCGAGACGGCATAGGTACGTAACCAGACTATGCCGCAACCGGTCAACTTCAGTACGCGAATGACGCCACCGTCACTCTAACCGCCGCCCTTCCCGCTTCATCCACCGCAGCTCCCCGGTATACCACAGGGAGCTGTGTCGTCGGCAATTCGGGAGCAGACGCCTGGGAGCCACACAGTCGATGGCCTCCATCAGCCTGATATTCCACCTAGACAAGAGATCATAGAGTGAGCAGTCATCAAGGTCAGAGGAAACATCCCCTAGAGCTATCTGGAACCTTCCAGGTTCCATAAGCCTTCGGGGGCAACCCAACCTAACTGGTTCTATACCCACCCGGGGGCCAATATGTGCCAGGATATCCGCCCAGAGGAGATAACGATCCATCCACGACAAGGGCACTGTTGACACCTCCCCCACCAATGGATCCCCCACCAATTGGCTTTTAGTCAATTGCTCTTTCCCTCTAGCCAATTACAAATTTTCCAAGTTTTGCATACTGCTTGCAAATAACTAGATAAATCTTTGGCTGCAGATGGTTAGTCTACAAAGACTGTTTGTTTTGACATCATGAGAACTGCACTTGTATGGAATTTGGTTTTCATGGTATAGAAATTAATTATGTTTGGCAACTACCGCTGGAAAAAAAAATAACCAAAATTTGTGTATGTTAAAAGATTTCTGACATATCAAATGGCCCCTTTATGCACCATTGAGAGAAGCAAATGTGCAGCTTTCAAATATTAAACTTCTTTTGCAGGAGTGGAGAAAATTGAATCACAAAAAGGACAATTGGGTGTCTTACCTTGTGAATTGTCCTTCTCAATAGCTCCACAGAATAGGTATTCCAAACTACCAGTAGGAGGCAGAATCTTAAAATTCAACTGGGCATGTTCAGAGGAATCGCTCCCTCTATTTCCCAGTTGGTACAAAGCTAAAACCTGTAATGACAAGAACTCAAACCTAAACTAGAAACTTGCTTAATGATAACAGGAATTGACTTAATAGTTATGTTAAACTCTGTTTCCAAGTTATTCCAGCCCTGGTCTTCAAATATTATTTCCACTTCCATTAGACCAGAAAAGTAATATTGGGAGGGAGGAATGCCTATTCTGTGGAGCTACTGAGAAGGACAATTCACAGGGTAAGACACCCAATGTCCTTTCTCCTCAGCTCTACTGGATAGTTATTCTAGATGCTGGGGACTTTCCAAAGCAGTGTCCCACAACAATATGGGCAGGCTAAATAACTTGGAATGAGGACCTGGGAGTGCAGCTACTCTAGGATGCCCTGGAGCACCCTTCTACCAAAGGCTGCCTTAGCCGAATCCAAGACATCCATTTTATAATGTCGAGTAAAAGTATGCAAACTTGCCCATGTGGCTGCCCTACAGATCTCACTAGAGGGAACTCTGGCCTTGAAGGCCCATGAAGCTGCTACCCCTGAAAGGACTAAATGAGGTTGCTGCCTCAGTTTACCCAAATGGGATCAAAGGTTGCCAATTAACAAGCCAAAGTATATAGGTACAACTCAATTTTATTGGATAGACACATAGCATCTAGACATGGCAGTGTGTGTGTTACTAGCTGTGAACCCCAGTAACACAACCTAGAATATCTTACGAGTCAGAGGCCACAGTCCGAGATAAAAGCTGGTGAAGAGGAGAGGGGGCCCAGCAGATAGCTGGCCCAGGGGTCTCTGGATCTTTGAGAGTGACGGTTAGGGCCAAAAGCCCACACGGCTCACTGCAATGCTAGTGGCCGCTAGCGCTAATGACAAGTGACAAGGAGCTGGGCTCCCTCCTTTTATAGTTTTTATTTATTAGGAATTCATGTTGCAGGTTCCCCTCTGCCAGGTGCAGAGAATAAGCTGACTATTCATTATGCTATCACTTGGAGCACAGCCACCAAGCTAGTTTGGAGTTTGGGGGGAGTTTTAGGGAGTTACTGTTTATTTGTAATGGAGGGTACCTCCCTTTCTTACAAACTCTCTTTGTTTTCTCTCAGGCCTCTTTCTGTGTTCTCAGAGATAGTGGCTGTCTGGGGTTTGTTATTGTGGCCTTGGAAATACATTTTCTGCTTAGAAAGTGATTCTGACAACTTTATTCTCATGGACCTTGTTGGATAGTGTCAGCTTGAGGCCTGTGGCTGAACTGAGTTGTCCAAACCTCATCCTGCTTGTGTCTCTGATCATGGCCAATATTGCCTAATTAATACTTAACACCCCCATGGTAGAGTGGGGCACAATTCCCTGAGGGGGGAACCAAATCGGCAGCCGTATAGGCTTCTGAGAAGCATACCACTATCCCTTTTCCTATTGTTGCCTTGCAAACCTTAAGCCCCCTACATCTAGAGTGGTAATTAACTAAAAGAGCTGAAGATTTCCTAAATGGTTTAGTTCTTCCATATAATTTTTTAGTGCTCTTTTGACATCCAGGGTATGCCAGAAATACTCTAGCGGATGTTTGGGTCTAGGACAAAACGATAGCAAAATCACCTCCTGTTGATGGTGAAAAAAAGAATTTACTTTAGGCATAAAAGCCTGGTCCAATCTGAGAACCACAGACTCCATTCTAAAAATGCACAAGGAGGGATCGACCGATAAGGTCCCTAACTCTAAAACCTGGCGTGCCAAGATAATAGCGATGAGGAAAGCTACTTTGATGGTCAAGAAATAAGCTAAGACCTCTGCTGAGGGCTCAAATGGGTGTCTTGTCAGGGATTTCAAAACTAGATTGAGCCTCCAGGTACACAACTGGAGAAGAAAGGAACCGGGCTGCTTTCAAAAAAATCTTTATGTGAGTTTTTGACCTTTAAAGCCCTGAACAGTCTGGGCCCCACTTATCTGCAGGACTGCCTCACCCTCTCGATCCTGGATCGGCCTCTGCAGTCAGCCGGGGGTGTCGACCATGAGGAGGGCATACTCGGTGGTCACTCCGCGGCTGTGGAACTCCCTCATATTGGAGGTCCGCCTGGCCTTAGACCTTCCCTCTTTCCATAGACCGTGTAAGACCTGGCTGTTCTGCTAGGCCTTTGCTGAAGGAGACGGGTGATCGGTGGGTTGGATTAGGGTGGAAGCTTTTTCTTGTTTGGGTTATTTTAATGTTTTATATTTTTTTATATTTGTTTTTATGATGTTGTTAGCCGCCCCGAGATGCATAGCAGGAGGGGGCAGCATAAAAGTATGACAAATAAATAATAAATAAATAACCATAAGGTCTCCTGAATCTTACGCAGTCTGAGGGCCTTATTAGGCTGCTCCCAATCTAAGCATATTATGTGCCCGAAAATTTATCGAGCAACATGCCTTTCTCTTTCCCAGATACCTTTGGGATATACTTCCTGTCTGACTGATTCTCCTTCTTAAGTTTTTTCTCTTTAATCTCAAGGGCTCTGTGCCCTCTCCCTCATTATCATTTTTCTGGCATTGACAGGGAAGTCACAGTCCTGCTTGCTGGACCCAGGGGCAGTGGGGATTCCTGTGACTCAGTCACTAGCTCCTCTATTTCCTCTGAGAAGTCTGCATGGAAGGCATGCTCTGATGTCTCATTATCTGAACCCTCCACATCTATGGGCTCCCTGAGGCGCACGTGTTGGGTTGTTTATGGGAACAGTGAGGGATAGAGGCATAGTCCTCCTCCTGTCCCTGTGGGGAGGAGAGCTCCTCCTCCTCCTCCTTGATGATTTCTCCCTCACTGAGATCATGGTTATTCCCCTCCCCTTCTTCCCCCTCTGAAGAGGAGCCCACCTGGGCTAAGAGGTCTTTTTTCCCAGGCCTTATTTGTTTTGGCCCTCTTGGGAGTGGGCTGTTTGCCTTTTCCAGCTGCCCAGGAACCCCTTTTGCTGCCGAGGCTGTGTGCCTGGAGCATGTGGAGGGGAAGGGCGGGACTACTTTAGAGGCTGGTTACGCTTCTTGTGCAGGAAGTCTAACATCAATAATTTTATTAAGGGCTTCCTGATGAAGCTGCTCCACAGAGAAGGCGGTGAGCCTTACTATGTCTAGCACCTCAGGAGGGTCCTGTTCCACTCTGCCTGGCCTCCGTCTGCGAATGCATTTTGTCGGGCCCCATGTTGTTTTGGCATGCACATGCTTTTCCCTGTGCCTCCTCCCCCACGGCAGTAAGCAGCTCTGCCTGGAGCCACGGCTCAAGCAGCCACTGGCTATGAAGGAAGTAAAGCCAGGAGGCGACAGGCTTCTGTGGAGCGAGGGGGAACACCTGAGAGACTCCCCTGTGCCCATCCTTGTTGCTGTTCTGCACCCACACGGATGAACGGCCAAGGAATGGAAGGGGGAGGAAGTAATCTTCCGTTCCTCCTGACTGTAGTGCTTTCCCCCCATTCTTTTTCTTTTCTTTTCTTTTCTTTTTTCTCTGAAAATGTGTCCTGGGTGAACCCTACTGCTGTCTAACACCCGGGGAAGGAAAACTGTCTGTGTGTGCAGTTCACACCCTCTCTACCACCTACCAGTACAGAGGCAGAAATCCAACAGGGGAAAATCCTGCCTCCTACTGGTAGCGGTGGAAATCACACCCCAGTGTCTGGAATACCGATCCTGTTGGAGCTGAGGAGAAACTGATTTTAATTGCTCGAGACCTACCGTTAAAAAAATGTGTTTTTTGACAAGAGTAGGATTAAAAAGGATTATTTAAGCAAAAAGCACAGATGGAGAACAAGATGAAGGAAGGAAGCTCTTATTTGTGTCTCCCGTCTTTGGTAAATGAATACTCTTTCATACTGGAGCAGTATGCCCTTTACTAGTTCTCTCTCTACACATTTTCACATGGACAAAGTAATCCTTGATAGAATCAGAGCTTATTATCTGGGATTCACAAACTCCTGTTTGTTCACATGGACATTTTAATGCTAGATAACATTAATCCTTGATAGTCTGTGTGAATGCAACCTTGCTGTTAATCAGGATTTAGAGTCTCCAAGATTAATTTCAATCCCGTGGTGCTTTGCTGCCATGTTTTCTGGGTCTCCCATGTTATGTCCTTTCTCTGCAACATCGCTTTTGAAGCGACCAAAAAACCTCCGTACATGAGCGGAGCTCACTGCTCCCGTCTGCAAGCAGCATAATTTAAAGAACCCCTCCACGCCTCCTCTCTCCACCCCAGTGGTTTCCCATACCACCCAGGGCAGTGCTCGCTCTGATGAAATCACACTCAAGTTCCCCCTCCTGCTGCTTCCGTCTGCAAGTGCCCTTAAAAAGCCCTCCAACCCTCCGCTCTCTGCTCCAGCGGTTTCCCCCACCCTGCCCTCGTAGCATGAAACATTTTAAGTGAACGTACTGGGTGTATTCCAGTACCTCAGGGCAATGAGACATGCAGTATTTAAACCTTTTGATGTCTATAGAGAAAAGCAGTAGTCACTGAAGTAGAAGAAAATCAATAATTTATTAAATACCAGTACAAAGATTAATAGTTTGAAATATATTACATCATAAAGCTTCCTATGATATCAATTCAATTCTAACTAGAACTAAAAAATTTCTTGAAGAGGGAGCAGTTTTTTAAACTTGACGCTCCGCAATGCATTGTGGAGCGATGATGGAGGTAATACGATGACTCCAGTCATGTGCCCCTATGTACCATAGAACAGGAAATTCTCAGAGAGGAGGTCAGGTCTTTACGCTGGACTCTGTGGCTTTAATCAGGATTAGTTGACTAATCCTGATTAGTCATTCACACGGACGCTATCTAGGATTATTCTGACATTCAGATATCATAAATCCTAGCAATTGAGGGTTTATAAATACCGAATTTTTCCTTAATTCTTGATGGTAAACTAGGATTAGCGGCATTCACATGGACAGCTCACAGAGGAGCTATAAATTAAGGCTTTAATTCCTAATTAAATGTCCGTGTGAAAACACCCTTGATCTCTTTCTCCCCCTTCTTCCTCTTTTTTTCTCTTTGGTCTCCTTAGGCCATTTTTAGACGAGCGCGCAGTGCACACGTCGTTTCCAAAATCCCGCAAGACGGGATTAGACGAGACACTGCCGCGAGTCACACGCATGGGAGGGGGACGCGCATTCTTTTCTGGCCGCGATTTGACCACCTCGATCGCCGACCCAGTCAAATCGCAGCCGGAAAAGAATGCGCGTCCCCCTCCCGTGTGCGTGACTCGCGGCAGCGTCTCGTCTAATCCCGTCTTGCGGGATTTTGGAAATCACGTGCAAGCGCACCGTGCGCTCGTCTAAAAATGGCCTTAGACCACTTTACTCCATTATATTATCAGCACAGTAGGATACAAAGCAAAACTTAACAATGATTCAGTGCTGTGCTCTGTATTCAAAAGAAACAGAGCAGAGAAATCTAATTCAATAAAGTTTACTCTCTAGTCTGCAATATCCTCAGAGTTTAATCAAGTGGAGCAGCAGGGAGATGCTGACACGGCACTAGATGGCAAGAGCAGGCATCGTGCTCTCTCTCATAGCAATGGGCAGACAGCAACATGTCATTCCAGGCAGAACACCAGGCTTGCCTCCCAACTCCTCCCAGCCTAGAAGTATAGCTCTCTTACTAGACACAGAACCTCTTTTTCTCTCTCAGCTTTTTCCTTCTCCTGAGCTTTTCTGGTTCTATTTTGAATATGCCTGCCTGAGGCCTTACCCACCCATCTGACAGTTAGGACCCTCAGCTATGAAGACCCAGTAAGGAGCCAGACAGACAGCCTGGGGTTTTAACCCATTCCGTGTCTCTGGACTGTAACACTGTGCCGCTAATCACACACATAACATGCATATTTAATACCTGTATAATCCGATGTAAGATGCTGGTTTTGTTCTATAAAGCCCTAAATGGCTTGGGCCCAACATACCTTAGCAACTACCTGCTCCCCTATGTCCTACTGCACTCTCTTCAGCCAGCCAGGCATGGCCTTCTGGCTGTGCCCTCAGCATACCAAGGACAGATGGCAAGGGTACAGACTAAGACCACTTGCCCATGTTACCATACCACCGAATCTTCTGGCTGGGAAATCTCCTGGCGGGGAATGCTTACGGCGCACTGTGCACGTGGGTGCTCGTAAAAAGCCGCATCCAGTGGCTTTTTTTCTTTCAATTGTCAGGGTTGGATTTTGAGCCCTGACAGTCAAAAGAAAAAAGCTGCTTTTTACAAGCGCCCACATGCACAGCACGCCGTAAGAATCCCCCACTGGGAGATTCGGTAACATGGGCAAGTGGCCAGAGACATTCTCAGTGGCTGCTCCCCAGAAGTGGAATTCTCTTCCCCCTGAGGTTCACCAAAGCTTGAGCGCCTGTGCGTGTTCGGAAAGAGCGTGAAGCATTTTCGTTTAGGCAGGCTTTTGATGGTCTGGGGATGGGTTAGGAGTGGGTATATTATTTTTGAAAATTGTTTTAATGTATTACATATGTATTTGTTTTTATACTAATGTAACCTCCCCTTTGTGGGATGGGTGAGATAGAAATTTAAATAATAAGTGTAATTAATATATTTTTATTTTTTAAATATAGAACATTTATTGAAAAACAAGTGATTAGGACAGGAGTGAGGAACCTTTTCCCTCCCAGGGGTCACTTTTAAAGTTGGGGGCAGGGGTGTTTAAGGGGTGTATTCAGGAAGAAGAGGGTCCATAGCATGGATCTATGCCATGGCTCTGTCCCTTATTCTTGTGTGTCTTCTCCCCATCTCTGCTCCCCATCTCTGTGAACTCAGTCTTTCAGCACTTGGGAGTAGGAACGAGATTCAGGGACCAGGTTCAGAACTGGAAAAGAGCCATGTAAAAACTAGAAAAAGGGCACCCCCAGTCACTAGAGAATAAAAGCATATTAAGTATTTAATCATGTAAACATATATAATAAACAAAGGGGTAAAAAAAAAACAAATAACTATACACAAAATAGAAAGAATACATATCAGCTGGTTTTACAAAAATAAACCAGAATACACATACACTAATTGTCTACCCAATAAAGACTAGAAAACATAACAATATACACAATGGTAGTTGCCTAGAAAATAAAAGGATTTTTATGTTCGGATCCATATATTATGACTGATTATTACTTACTGGAGGCATGCCCCATGGAATATACCTTGAGAACCAGCTCTGAGATCCTACAGAGGGAAGCCACTTATGATTGATCGTCATGATTGATTGCCATCTCTGGATATACAGCTTGGGAACTGGTTCTGAGAGAACCTGCAGAGGGGAGCCACTCATGATTGATTATTTCCTCCTGGAGACACTTTGTTCTGACTGAACTTAGACCAATCGCAAACTGGTACCTGTAGGTGATTCCCCAGGTGAAGACATCATTCAGACTGCTATAAGAGACTCATTTTGTAACCCATGGGCTGTATATAGAGTTGTTACTTGATGTGCGTGTACATGAGACCAGCCTTTTGCTGCTCATTTGAGATCATATGTACCAATTCTGAATGTAAATAGGTGCCTTTGAGAGGAAAAAGGGAGGGAAATGTTGCTACTTTTTGTAGGTCACCGTCTAATATTTTGATATTTATAGTTTATCCCAGTATGAAACTATAAAGGAATGATACACAACCTTGGTGTTGGTTTTTTGGTAAATTCATGATCTAGCAATTACTATTTATGTCTTGACACATTTGTAATTGCCAATTTATGTAAAGAGAAACATTTATACTACAGTTTTTACAATAATTTATTTTGCTCATACTTTTCTATCCCTGGTGTATGGAGATTTATCCAGGCCCTCCATTCTCTGTATTGTAACACTAGAGCTCACTGCTTGTTTTTGAAGTGAGTAAATAATTGACATACTGACAGCATTGTTAGCTATATAATTTATAAGTATTTTTTTTAGTTTGTAATCATGTGGTTTCTTTTCCTTTTCCCCTTGCCCTTGCTTCTTTCCTTCCAGGCATTTGTCTTTTTATTTTGCAGCCTACACAAGTATGTCCTTCTAATAATTTTAAGATATCCTATTGAGGAAGGGGCTGGGTCCATGAAACGTGTCTGGGCTTACTAGTCATTGTTACGGGCTTTTATTCTCTAGACAACTACCATTGTGTATATTGTTATGTTTTTTAGCCTTTATGGGTAAACAATTAGTGTATGTGTAGTCTTGTTTATTTTTGTAAAACCAGTTGATATGTATTTCTTTCTATTTTATGTATAGCTATTTGGGTTTTTACTCCTTTGTTTATTATATATTTACACGATTAAATACTTATAGTATTGCTTTCCCATCTTTTGTTGTGTGCCACATAAAAACTAGCCATGGGTTGCACTTGGCCCTAAGGCCTGTGGTTTTCCCACCCCTGGATTAGGAGCTTCCCCTGTAAGGCAAGGTGGGGTGGCTGGAGGTCGTCTAGTTTAGGCCAGTCTGCAAGGTGTTGCTGCTCCCAACATGGGTGGTGCAGCATGCTGCTGCTGCTGCTTGAAGGCCCGGTTTGTGAGATCAAGAAAGGCCAGAACTAGAATCCAATAAATGAGTGTCATGAAAAATTGGGTCTCTTTCTTGGATAGGTAACACATGGTGGGTTGAGAGGAAAACCGTAATTAAGGAAGCAGTGTGATGAGGCCTGCAGAGGTGAGGCAACTAATCCCTGAAGTCATTGAAAGCCTAGGGTAATGATCAAAGTAATCTGTAAATCAACTCGGGTCCTTGAACTTCTTTAAGTTAAGACTTAAAGAAAGAAATATAAATTAATTTGTGCATATCCACCATGAAAAACCTCTGCTATCTGTTGTTCAGCTAAGCCTCATTTTCTTGCAAGTTGTAAATGATGTTCTAAAAATCATTGAAAACAGACTAAATAGATTCCTTGAGGAAGGTGTGAAAAGCCTGGCAAATATCTCTGTTTTTCTGTTATAAAACTTTGCCTATCTTTAATAGTAAGAGAAGAGACCAAAGAGGCCTGATCATCCAAGAAGTTTACTCAATAGTGAAATACAGGTTAGTTCAATCTTAAGAGGAGAAATAATAGTGACGAGCCAAGTCCTCTATTCTTCTGAGTCTCCCTATACAATATCACCTTTAAGGCTATCTTATTTGTTTCCACACCAACAATGGATTTGTCACCATATGATGTACAAAGAGACAATCTCTGCTTAATCCACTCTTCATTGTGTGCTGTGCCCCCCATTTTGGGTCTGAATCACAGAGGACAGGAATCTACTTCAACCTCTCTCTCAGCGTATGTTTGCCCCCGGAAGGGTGTGGAGCCAATTCAAACAGTTCACCCCTGGAGGCTAATGGAACTGGAATGGTTCTGGTTGGCCCTTGGGGAGTTACCCTCTGACCTCGACGACCGTCTCACCGATGACCTCGTCCCACTATGGAACACTCTGCTGACTGAGGCCATTGATCAGACGGCTCCTAGATGTCTGCTACCCAGGTGACAGCACCGCAGGCCTCTGCAGTTTTTGGAGGAGCTGTGAGTGCTGAAGTGAGAAGGGCAGCGGTTGGCGCAGTGGTGGCGTCGTTATTGTACTGAAGCCGACAGATTGCGGCATAGAGCCAGTTTACGAGCATATGACGAGGCTATGAGGGCAGCGAAAATAGTTTTTTTCACTGCTCTTATAGCATCTGCAAAATCGCACCCATCGGAGCTGTTCTGGGTGGTGCAGGGGCTGGATAGTCTGGCCTCCCTTCACCCTGGAGTCATCTACAGCACGCTGTGATAGGTTTGTGAATTATTTTGTGAATAAAATTGCTCAGATTCACTATGATTTCAACGCTGCACTTATTATACTAGGAGAACCAGAGGTTATGGAAGTCACGTCTTGTCCGGTTTTATGGGATCAATTTCAGTTGGTGATACCCACCGATACGGTCGGGACCCTTGGGGCTGTTAGGGCCACCTCTTGTGAATTAGATCCGTGCCCGTCTTGGCTAATTAAATCTTGCTGGGAGACAATGGAGCTGTTGCTGGTGGGGGTGGTCAATGCCTCCCTTCGGGAGGGCAGAGTGCCGGGCTGTCTCAAAAAGGCGGTGGTGCAGCCTCTACTCAAGAAACCATCGCTTGACGTTGACTCCCTTGCCAGCTATCGACCTGTCTGGTGGCTCAGCAGTTGCAGGGGCATCTCGACCGCATTGGTTTTCTGGATCCCTCGCAGTCGGGATTTCATCCGGGTCATGGCATGAAGACTGCGCTTGTGGCCTTGGTGGATAATCTGTGCTGAGAGATGGACCGGGGCCACTCGACCCTGTTGGTCCTATTAGATCTGTCAGTTGCTTTTGATACGGTGGATCACAAGATGTTAGTGGTGCGCCTGTGGGAATGTGCAGGGGTGGGTGGGACTGTTTTTGAATGGTTCCGCTCGTTCCTGACCGGGAGAACCCAACGAGTGGTACTCGGGTAGTGTTTTTCATCATATCGAGACCTCATGTGTGGTGTCCCGCAGGGTTCAGTGTTGTCCCCCCTCTTGTTCAACGTATACATGCAGCCTCTTGGCGAGGTGATCAGGAGGTCTGGCGTACGGTGTCACCAGTATGCTGATGACACTCAGCTATACCTCTCTTTTTCAACCAATCCAGACCCCACAGTCTCCATGCTTACTTGATGTCTGACAGCTGTGGGGGTTGGATGAGGGCTGATCGACTGAAGCTGAATCCCGACAAGGCGGAGGTGATGCTGGTGGGGAAGGCAATGGAGTTAATGGCCTCCATCATTGGTGGAGTCTGTCCTCCATTGGTTCCCCAGGTACGGATTCCAGGGGTGGTACTCGATGCACAGCTCTGCCTGGATGTCCAGGTGAAGGCTGTGGCGAGGGGTGCCTTTTGCTAATTACATCTGGTACGTTGCCTTAGGTACGTGTCGGACTCCGAGCTGGCCACCATCATTCATATTTTCATCACCTCTAGACTAGACTATGGTAATGCACTCTATGTGGGGCTACCCATGGTGACGGCCCGGAAGCTGCAGCTGGTGCAGAATGTAGCGGCCCGTCTCCTGGTTGGACTGGGCCACCGGGAGCGCATTACACCAGTGCTCCGTTCTCTGTATTGGCTGCCAATAGTCTTCGGAGACCGATTCAAGGTATTGGTTTTAATCTATAAAGCCCTAAATGGTCTGGGCCCTGCCTATCTGCAAGACCGCCTCACCCGCCGGGTACTGGACCAGCCCCTGCGGTCATCGGGGGATGCCCTCCTTGTGGTCCCTAGAGACTTCCGGTGGGCCACACAGGGGAGGGCGTTCTCGGTGGCCGCGCCGAGGCTGTGGAACTCCCTTCTGGTGGGGGTGGGTCTGGCCTTGAACCTCCCCTCCTTTCGTAAAAGCTGCAAGACCTGGCTGTTCCACCAGGCATTTGGCAGGGGAGATGGGTAGGGGGTGGGGGGAGGAGAGGGATGAGGGTGTAGTATTATGTTTTTTAGTTTTATGATTTTAATTGTTGAGATACACTGTTGTGAGCTGCCCCGAGCTGCCTGTGGCAGGAGGGGCGGGATACTAAATTCTTTTAATAAATAAATAAATAAATAAATACTGCTTCAGAGCATAAGAACATAATAAGTTGTGACATACTGGATCAGACCAATGGTCCATCAAGCCCAGCATCCTGTCTCCGACAGTGGCCACTCTTGGTTGCTTTGGAGAAGTACCTAACAGATCATATTGGGGTAGAGTGTCCCACTGACCTACTTGACTAATAGCCATTTATGGACCTATCCAATCCTTGTTTGAACCCAGCTGTGTGTGTACATTGAGTGAAAAAGTACTTCCTGTTGTTTGTATTAAATCTGCTGCCATTTAATTTCATGAAGTGTCCCCAAACTTTATTATTTACCTTCCAAACAATAGTAGTAGTAGTATTTTATTGGGTTAGCTTTCACCATACTCCATACACATTAAAAAAAAATTAAAAAAAAAAAATTGGACACAAATCATACAAAATATTATAAAAATCCAAAATAAAACATTACCTATTGCCCCAAGTGATAATGTTCTAATACATTCTAATAATGTTCTAATACATTATAATAGCCCTTGTGATACCACAAGGGCTATTATAAAGACCCACAGATGGATACGCCTTTGCATATTGCCCCAAAGTGTCTTCCAAACAATACTAACTCCTTATTTGTTCCAAGCTTCTCAGGCTTTTATAAACATTTGTCATATCCTCTTTCAGTCATCTGTTCTTTAAGCTGAAAAGTCCTAGCCTATCGAGCCTTTCCTCGTACAGAAGCCATTCCTTGTACAGAAGCCACTTCTCTCCTCAGTACGTTTTCAGTTCTACTATATCTTTTTGATATGGGGTGACCAGAACTTCACACAATATTTAAGGTATAGTCACACTAGATATTTATATAGTGGCATTATGATATTTTCTATTTCATTTTCTATCCCTTTATAAGTAATTCCTAACATTCTGTTTGCCTTTTTGACTGTTGCTGCACACTGAGCTAAAGATTTGAATGAATTGTCCACAATGGGTGATTTCAGACGTTACGCAGTTCCGATTCACCACAGTGGATTCCTGGCGGGGGTGAACTGAACAACCACCCCCGTGGTAAAAAAAAAAAGTCCCAAACAGACGTGATGGGACCGGGACCACGGCAGGGAATCGGGCCACCAGATCACGGCCTGGGGCAGTGCAACAGACATTACGTCGATCCTGTGCCATGCCGTGGTCAAAGCACCCGGAAGGCGCCGGGGCGGCTCGTCCCGGCTGCTGCTGTGTGCCCTTTAAATCTTCCTCCCCAGCCTGTGTTGTTGCTCATTGCCTGGCAGCGACACTGCGTGCTTTGTCCCCGGCTGGGAATCATTTCCTTTGATTCCGGTCGGTGGTTGCCGGCCAGATGTTACTTTTTGTTGGTTCCCGCCGGGAATCTCTTTGACCACGCTTTTGGAGATGGTCCGGGGGGAGCTCTGGAAGCGTGGTTGATTTTGACCCCATGTGGGTATTGACCGTGGTGAACCTCTGGCGGCCGCGAAACAGACGTTCAGAGCGCTTTGGCCCCGCTGCGGGATTGAGCATGGTTCACTGTGGTTGAGCGTGATCTCGTAACATCTGAAAATACCCAGTGACTCCAAGGTATTTTTTCATTGGTGTTAACACCTAATTTAGAACCCAGCATAGTATATTTTATTTATTTTTATTTAAAAAATTTATACCCTGCCCCTCCTGCCATGCAGCCCGGAGCGGCTTCCAAAAACATTAAAATACAATAAAACCATTAAAACTCTCATAAATATAATAAAATATTAAAACAGGGCTAAGTTATAAATATAAAACCAAAGTAGGTGGGGGAGCTAAAACACCTCACCCTACCCACCCTCCCTCCCAAAGGCCTGGGCGAACAGCCAGGTCTTACAACTTCGCCGGAATGTTAACAGGCTAGGGGCCAGGCGAGCTTCCTTTGGAAGGGAGTTCCAAAGCCGCTATTTATTTATTTAATAAATAGTACATGTATAATTAGGATTATTTTTCTCTATTTGCATCACCTTGCACTTGTCAACCTTTAATTTTATCTGTTATTTGGTTATTTTATCTGTCATGTCATTTTACCTAGTCATGCAAGATTCCCAGTAATTCCCCACAGTCTGTCCCAACCCTATCTTGAATACCATTGTGTCATCTGCAAATCTGATCACCTCACTCTTTACTCCCTTTCCCAGATAATTAATGAATATATTAAACACTGGTCCCAATACAGACCTTTGGGGCAACCTGCTACTTACTTTTCTCCACTGTGAAAACTGACCATTTAGTCCTACCCTTTGTTTCCTATCAATTAACCAGTTACCAATCTATGGGTATTTTCAGACGTTACGAGATCACGCTCAACCACAGTCAATACCCTGTGGTGGGGAATGGTCCTGTAACGTCTGTTGGGGAACCGGAAGTTCCCCCCCAGATGTTTGCCACGGTCAATCGCGGCAGGGAATCACATTCACCACGCGATCGGCAGAACCGGCGGGGCCAGCGCCGGTCGCGTGGTGAATGCGATTCCCCACCATGATGAAGGGGCCCGTCTCGTCTGGACGGAAACCACGGCCCGGAATCCCCGGCGGGATTCTGGGCCGTGGTCAATTCAGGTGAGTGCTGCGGCTGCATTGGCCGCGGCGCCCGCCCGTCTCCCCAGAGGGCTGGGAGCGTGGCGAGGGCGTGGCCGAGCGGCCGCACGCTGTGCCGTGTGGCCCCGCCTCCTCCCCGATGGGATCAGCCGGCACATCTGTTGGACGTGCCGGAGTGATCCCGGCGGGGAATCATTTGGGTGATTCCGGGACGGGGCAAATGCCGCCCCGTCTCGTCTGAAATCACCCTATGAAAGGATACTGCTTAGGGAACTAAGTTCTTTTGTTCAAAATGCAGCGGCTCATGTTTTTAGCTCTAAAGTCCTTCAGTTCCCAGTGACAATAAAACGATGGGTTGTTACATCTTCACTCACATGAGATTCTCTGGTCAATGGAAGCAAAGGTGGTGTAGCAACTCGCCAGAGGCCTCTGGAAGCATCAGGTCTGCAGAAGTCAAGAATTATGACATAATGTGTTTTTTTTATTCTTTGTAAGCTGCCCTTAGTCCTTTCTAGGAGAGGAACAGCATATCTATCCAAAGTAATAATAATATACTGCATCCAGGGGCTCTAAGTGGGTTTAATGGTGCTTCCTGTGAAACATCCATTTAACACGTGTAATTTGCTCCATTCACACACTCAGTCACTGCCTAGTGTACAAGTTGCAGGATTATTATCCCACCTGGATTTATCCGCTACAAGATGGCGTGTGCTATGCTAGCAACAACTTTGCCTATGTTCCTCTTCATTACACTATCATTGGCAATATGGATACTTTCTGTGAAGGAGTTCTACGGGGGAAAAATCTGTCATTATGGTCCTCCTTCCAGTGTGCAACAGTTTGTGTAATCCCCTTCTTCACTTTCAACTGTCTCCATTTTTGGCACATTAATGACTATGTCCACTAGCTCTTCTGGGCTTTTTACCTTTCAGTTCAGTACTACAATCTGTTTGCACAATCTTCTCTTGTTCCCCAGGTATTCCTGTCGCAATCAATGTACGGCAGGTAACAGGATGCTTCTATGTCTCAGGTCGAGTATTTTGTACTTTCAAGCCTCAGCATCAACTACTGAAGTTGGTGGTCTTCACTAGCTCTCAGCCATAGTAACTCTCACTGACAATTCCTTACTTTTATTCCTTATCACTCTTAGGAAGACAGAACTACCACCAGACTTTAGGATTAGAGATCTTTCATCATGCTGCCAACATTAAAAGCCTAACTGGTCTATGTGGATCAGTCTTCAGGATAAATGCTTTAGAGGTAATGAAAAGGTTTATTCTTTAGGCAGTTGACATTGGTTGTATTTGGAGAATATCACCAATGATATTAGAGAAACCCTGATTTTTTCTTCTGATTTCAGTCTTTAGAAGGAACCAAATAATTTTATATAAGGACTTGAAGTATAGAGAAAAGTAATAACTATTGAGGAACACAAGTAGTCGGAAACATAAGCCAATTGCAGTATAAGATGTTTTATAGACGCTGGCTTTCAAAAATATTACCCAAATACACCAAGCATTTTTAATTGGGTTAGTCCGGCCTATGCAATAGCTGGAGGGCCATCACTGTGTTTTTCCCAGGGGGAAACGCAGTGAATATGGGTCCGTTCCACTAGCTTCAAGTTTATCAAATGGAATACTGAAACTAAAACCATCAGTCTGGATATGTAATAGTAATTAAATATCCTTTGTGTACACCTGGTTCTTTATACATATCTAAAGAACTAGTTGAATCTATGAGGGGGGAAAAGGAGAGAGGCGAAAATAGAAAATCCTCAACTTACCATGACGTGGTGAGAAAATATCATCCATAGAGTTTAAACATAACACTGGAATTCCTACAGACTTCAGCTTACGGCATGGGCTAGCATCTGCATAGTAATCATCAATTGTAGGGTAGCCAAACATGACTGAGGTGACTTGCTTATCAAATTCCCTAATGGTTTTAGCCTGAAATTACAGAATTCAAGTAAGGAGCTTACATGGGTGTTTAGAAATAAAATAAGTAGTGGAAAGAAATGATTTATTCACATACCTTCATGACAAGATCTATATCAAATAGTTTATCCAACATTTGTCGATGTCTGTGGGGCGTAAGGGGGGAAAAGAAAAGAGATTTTACAGAAGAAAACCTTGAAAAAATCATATACAGAAATTAATACCATGAACATGAAATTTGTTTTTATGTTTCAAACTTATAAAGGAGAATATTAGGAAAAACTTAACTGTAAGAAAAGTTGGACAATGGGAATAGGCTGTCTAGGGAGGTTGTGGAATCTTCATTGGATATTTTCAAAAACTAGCTCGACAAGTATCTGTCTGTGATGACGTTGCTAGAGGGCATCCTGCCTCATAGCAGGGGGTTGGGCTGGATAATCTTTGAGGTCCCTTTCCAACCCTACATTTCTATTATTTTGTCCAGGGCTTTAAGTCCTATATATTCACTTCAAAATATGAAGGCTGCTTTGAAAAATGCATTAACCAGGAGAAAGCTGTTTAGGGTAAAAAAAAAAAGGGTTAACTTTTTAAAGAATATAAAATTAATTTTAATTAAAAATGAGTTGTGCTTTGAATTGATGCAAATTTAAATTCTGAAGTGTGTAAACCCATTGATTTAACCAAAAAACCCAAACCCAAACAGTTATAAGGCAGTTTAATAATAAACGCTGTGTGTTTGGGGTGAAATTCATTCCTATTCAGGAGGCCTCTACAACCTCTCCTGCCCACTTAAATTTCATGCAAGATATAGTCTGATGGCTCAGGTAATGCTCAGGCATGAATTCTGCTGATAAAGAGGACATTTGTTCAAACAAGGAGACAGTGCAGTTTTAGTGCCTCCATGATGTTTTTATGAACAGCAAGGAAATCTTATCTGGAGTCCTGCATCCAGTTTTGGGAGCCTTACTTTAAGAAGGATACCAACAAGCTGGAGAGGATTCAGAGAAGAACAAGAAAGGTGATAAAGGGAATGGAGTGAAAGACCTATGAGGATGGGCTGAAGGAACTGGAAATGTTTATTCTAGGGTAGAAAAGGATTAATGGCTGCTACAAGCAAAATGACAAATTGTTCTTTCGGGTCACTTAGCATAGGCCTAGAAATAATAGGCTTAAATGAAAGGAGAAATGATTTAGGCTACATGTTATAGAATAATAGAATTATAGGGATGGAAGGGACTTAATTTATTTGATTATTTGGACTTCTAGCCCGGCCTATCCCTAGGGATCAAGGCGGGTTACAATACATAAAGAAAATACAGTATGTATGGTCATCTAGTTCAACCATTTGCTCCAAAACAGGCTATCTTCTGCCTACAGCATTGTAAACAGAGGGTTTGTGCACATTAAGAAGAATTTTCTAACTACTGGGCTGGAATGGTAATACAGTGGAATAGTTTGTCAAGGGAGGCCCCATCACTGGAGACATACAAGCATCTCTCATGGATAGTATAGATACTGTCGATCCTGTTTAATGGCCGTGGGCGCTGGACGAGATAACCCATGGGATTCCTTCCAGCCCTACGGTTCTGTGATACAAAACACTGTGGCTGCATTGATCCCCCACCCCTACCCCACAACATGCCATATATTGCCCATGAATCCAAACTACCATTATTCAACCTGTCTTAACTGGTCTGGGGGTGACTCACCTACTAATAGAGGCCTTCAGGCATGTAGTTAAATAGTAGTTAAAGAGAAGCCAGTTTAATGGTTTCTCCAGTGAATCTGCAGACTCAAATACGTTCCAACCAGCTGAAAAAATGGCAGCTGCCATCAGAGGGGTTTCTCTGCCAGTTTTGCCCAGATAATTTAGAAGAAGCATGCTATAAGCAGAAGAAGAAAAACCAAAGTCAGATGCTTTATTTTTCTTGTAAGCTATTAAAGTGGCATTTTACCAAGTCAAAAATGAGCACTGGCTAATTTCAATATTCCCACTTTTCAGGACATTTTTCAGAGTTCAGTCATGTACCTCTATTAACTCCTCATATCTGTAAGAATGTGCATGGCAGACATGCCTTTTTAGTGAAAGGGAGATCATGACTGGGTAGAAATTAGGGGAAATGAGGTATTGTTGGCAAGACATAAAACACCTAGATGTTTCCATGCACCTGTGCCTCAAATGTGGAAGAAAAAGCAGCCCCCATGGAGCTCCCTCTCACTCTTTTTGCATGGTGAGTAGAGGCAGCGTTAGGCCTACACAACTGATACAATTGTAAGGGGCTCCAAAGGCAGCAAGGAGTTCCCACTGTCCCATGCAATTTTATGGTACTAACCATTAGGGATGTCCCCACAGCCAGCAGATTCAATGGAGAAGGGAAGGGATGGCCAGCACTATGCATGCTAGCCTTTATCCACCACTCTTCTTCCCACAGGAAAGGCTCCAACCACAGGGACACCCATACTGTGCATGTGGTGGTCAGCTGAAGGTTGCACGTGGCACAGTGCAGGAATCCCTGTAGCCAGCAGCCTCAGCAGGCTGTTCGGGAGGACATGGGTAAAGACCAGAAGTGGACATATGGAAACTGCAGCTGGCCAGAATATATGTACTGTGGCCCCTGCCATTTCAACCAGTTTAGAGTGTATCCACCTTACGTTAGATTGGGGATTTTGCTGGTGTACCGGCCTCACTGTTACACAGCAGACTCCCTAACTAAACTGGCTGAATTGGTCTCAGAGGTGGTCTTGAGGTCGCCCAGACTTATAGTTTAGGGTGACTTCAACATACACGCCGAGACTAATCTTTTGGGGCCAAAGCGGGACTTCATGGCCTCCATGATAACCATGGGTCTATCGCAAGTAATATCTGGCCCGT
The DNA here is from genome assembly GCA_003113815.1 of Sphenodon punctatus. Classification (NCBI taxonomy): domain Eukaryota; kingdom Metazoa; phylum Chordata; class Lepidosauria; order Sphenodontia; family Sphenodontidae; genus Sphenodon; species Sphenodon punctatus. The sequence goes on from QEPC01008922.1 coordinate 3,474,725, forward strand.
TATATGAAGTAGGACGCACATTGAATTTGATGATTTACACCAGGCTGGAATCAGGTTCTGGTTATTGGGAGTGTTGTTACAAAACCATTGTCATGGTCAGACCATTATCTTTTGAAGGCCCAGATCCCTGCCCTCCTATGCCCCCATCAGTGGACCAGTTAGGTTGGTCTGCCCCATGTACTAATAGATCCAATTGGCTGCTAGGGGGGGATTTACCTACTGATCTTCATGGCTACTCTGACCTGGCTGCCTTGTGAATGACATCTTCACCATGGCCATTGTCATGGTTGCACGCAGGTGTTCGCTCCCACCGTTGACAAAGCATAGGTCCCCCTTGGTATACGGGGGAACTTAAGGTGGTTGAAGCAGGAGGGCAGGTGGCTAGAGCACATGCTGAAGCCAACCAATTGTGGCATAAATCATTTCTGAAGGACTATGCCTTGGCTGTGATGGCAGCAAAGAAAGCTTTCTTCTCTGCTTTCATAACATCTGCAAAGTCTTGTCCTGCGGAGCTGTTCCGGGTGGTGAAAGGCCTGGTTAATCCAGTCTGTCTCTCCTGTGAACTAACTGTGAACTTTATTGCCCGCTGTGACATTTTTATTAATTACTTTGCAGACATGGGGTGAAAACAGACATGACGCTAACCACCCTTTAACCACCCTTGCTGGTTATTTATGCATGTTGCAGGGCTGCATAGGGCACCAATACAGCCCTGCAACATGCATAAATAACCACCAAGGGTGGTTAGCGTCATGTCTGTTTTCACCCAAAGTCACTCATATTCACCACAACTTGGGTGCTGCTACTTTGACTGCACAGTCTGGGGTTGTGGAAGCTCAGCCTTGCCCTGTTGATTTGGATCAGTTTCAATAGGCGATGTGGGCAACCACTTATGAATTAGATCCTTGTCCATCCCGGCTGGTGAAAGCCAGTCAGGTTACTGTTGGGGCTGTTGCTGGCTGGGTTGTCAATGCCTCCCTTTGGGAGGTTAGGTTGTTGGACACCCTTAAAACTGTGGTGGTTGGCTCCCTGCTCAAGAAACCATCTTTGGACACTGACTCCTTGGCCAGCTATCGCCCTGTCTCTAACCTCATCTCTATCCTTCCTGCTTTAGGGAAGGTTAATTAACAGGAGGTTGCCCAGCAGCTTCAGGCTCATCTTAATGCTATCAGATTCCTGGACCCATTTCAGTCAGGTTTTCATCTGGGGTATAGTGCAGGTTTATCATATTGATAGTTGGGCTATGGTCAGATGGGGATTGAATGTGGAAACAACTGATAGATTTAGGATTCAGCATGGGGTAAGACAGGGGTGTATATTATTATTATTATTATTAGCGAGCATTTATATAGCACCAGCAATGCACCTGGCGCTTTACAAAGTAATTTAATAGACACGGTCCCTGCCCAAGGGCTTACAATCTGAGGGGAGGGGGGGAGACAAAGGAAGGGGAACACAGGGCGAGACAAGGAGTGTAACATTCTTGTCCCTACCTTGTTTTCCCTTTTTGTGAACTATATAATCGAGGAAATGCAGTGTGATGACTTTCATCTGCCTAAAATCTTGTCAATGAAGGTTGCTACGTTATTGTTCACAAATGATACCATACTACTATCTAACTCCCCAATAGACCTTCAAAGAGCCTTGACTAATTTTGAGAGATTGTGTCAACAGAATAACTTAAAAGTAAATTATGAGAAAACTCAGATCATGATATGGGAGAAACGATCTAATCTGCTTTCCTGGGCTATGGGATCAATTAGATTGGAACAAGTTAAAACTTATAAATATCTTGATAAAATCTTGATAAAAATCACCTTTCTCTGTTTCCATCATGAACTGCTCATTTTAACAACCTTAAATATAAATCAGCATAGTCTATTGGAGCTATCAAGAAATTGTATTATACTTTAGCAGGGAGCTCCTTTTGTGCCCCACTTAGGGTTTACAGTTCTAAAGTTGTTGCACAGCTTCTTTATGGTGCTGAAGTGTGGGGTTATTCGGTGAGAGGAAATGGCAGTGCCACAAAATAAGTTCCTTCGAACACTGATGGATCTCCCTCCTTCAATCCCGCCAGCTTTTTTTAAGGGTGGAAACGGAACTGGAGGCGATACATACTAAAAGCACCATTTGAGTGCTGACTTACTGGTTCAGGATATTAGGCTTTTCCCCTCTTCGGTTCCCTAAAATGTGTCTTATTGAAGACCAAATGGTACCATTTTCTGCTCAATTCCCCTGGTTAACATTTGCTGTGAATATGCTTACTAAGGTAGGTTTGGGATTTTACTGTATGGATAACCAAAGGTTGTTCTCATATGTGGATAAGCTTTCAGTATATACCAGAATACGGGATGTGGCACTTCAAAATGATATTGCCCTGGTGCGATGTTCTCGTATTGCTCCAAGATATATCTTGTGGAAAACTCAAACTGGGATATCTAGGTATCTTTTCATGAACTTGTTTCCATTATATAAAACTGCATTAACCAGACTGAGGCTAGAATGAACTGTTATGGCGGTGGTTGAAGGACGTCGTTTGGGCATATCCAAAGCAGAAAGAATGTGCCCATTTTGTTGAAAGGTGCTGGAGGATTTGATTCACTATGTTTTAGAGTGCCCATAGTATTCTGAGAGATAAATATTTGTTCCCATTTCCACCTAGTCTAAAAAAATTTCCAGTCAAGAAAAACTTATATGGATCCTACAACAATCAATCAATACTTTTATTAGACACTAGCTTTCGCCATGGTCAAAAATAACATCAACATATAATACAATAAAACTCTTAACCTATAGGTAAATAAACATGAACAAAATGTCATACATCGTCTTACAAATAATATAGGCGCTCGAGGTTGGAAAAAGCTAAGTAGAGAACATCCACAGAGCGTAGAAGGAGAGAGTTCTCAAACTTCAAAACAATGCAGTGCGGATTCTCATGGCCAACAAGGCAAACAGAGCAACCGCCTGGATAACTTCCTCATCCTGGGATGCCAATAATTCAATTCAATACATTGTCCTTGTTTGATAAGCAGCTCTCTTCCCATAAGGGAGTTATCCAAGCCAGCCTAAGAGATTCATATAAAGGGCAAGACAGAAAGAAATGCTCCATATCCTCCACTACTGCATTCCTGCAAGGGCAGAGTCTTTGTGCGTATGGTATATTCTTAAAGCGGCCCTCCACCACAGCTGTAGGAAGAAGGCCAAAACGCAGACAAGTGAGGGCTCTGCGCACTGTAACATCCTTTAATTTATCCAAGTACGGCTTTAGCCTATGCAATTGCTTAAAGGAGCCTAATTGTGGAGCTACTTTCCAAGATGCCAGGGCTGCCAGATCATCCTGTTTAGATATATCGGTCAGCCTTAATCAGGTCCTTTTGCAAAGATAAACTTTTCCCCTGGAAACAGGGAATTGAGAGGCCTGCCCTGGTCAGGTAGATAATAATTTGGGCAGTCCAGGGATATAAAATCACCCCTGAGTACTCCAGCTCTTCCTCCAGACACTGGACTGGTAAAGAGGAACCCGTCTGATTAACTAACCTGAGCCAGTAACCCAAAGCCCGCTGTTTCCTGAGACAGTCTATAGACATAGTACCTGTCTCAGCTCTTACCACTGGGGCAGGAACTCCCTGGGGTACTCTCAGTAGTCTTCTCAAAAAAACGTTCTGAACCGTCTCCAGAGCCTGGGTATTCATTGGCAGAGTCACCTCCGAACCAAATGTTAGCAAAGATTGAACTTTCGCTCAAAATACATCCAGAATCAAGGATATCTTAATTCCGGCTGAGCCAGATGCAAAGCGCAGAATCCCTTTGTATGCCCTTTTAGCCTTCAGGATGGTAAGCTTCCTGTGCCTTACCCATGACCCATTATCAGAAAGGGAAATCCCTAAATAAACATAGGAAGAAACCTGCTGAAATTCCATTCCCCCAATTGCCCAGCTGTGCTTAAGGGCCCTTTTCTTTCCCATAACCATAATATGGGATTTTTGCAGATTTATGTCCAGCTCATTTTCGGCACTATAATCAATCAACGTTCCCAGAAGATTACGCAGTCCTTTTTGCGTTTGGGAAAAAAGAACAATGTCATCTGCATACATTAGTATGCGAAGGAACCTATCTTTGATCTTAGGGGAATATGCATCTGACAAGGCCAACCTGGCCGGAAGAGCACTCAAATATAGATTGAAAAGGAGGGGGGCCAAGACACATCGCTGTCTAACCCCCCTCCTAACTCGAAAGGAGTCTGATAAGGTACCATCTGCTTTCATTCTTACTCTTGCTTGGTTCCCTGCTTGTACATGCATAAGTAGGGACAGTAGGTGGCAATCAATCCCTAGGTGTTGGAGCTTTTTCCAGAGTTTCTCTCTGGGTACAGAATCTAAAGCCTTTTGAAATTCTATAAAGGCCATGAAAATCGTCCCTGCCCATATTGTCACATATTTTGTAATTATGTGAGTCAGAATAAAGCAGTTGTCAGTAACGGAGAAAACCTCCCAAAATGCACTCTGTTCCTGGGGGATCAAATTTTGCCCGTATGCCCAAGTCTCGAGATGATCGAGCAATAGCTTGGTGTAGATTTTGGCAATAACTGGGAGAAGACTTATGGGTCGATAACTCGGGTCATTGGGGTCCCCCTTCTTGAAAATAGGGACGATAATAGAAGTACCCCAGTCTCGGGGCATTCTCATCGTGATATTTATCAGTGTGAAAAACAAGGCCAGAAAAGGAGTCCACCATTCTGGGCAGGCCTGCAGGGCTTCAGGGACTATGAAATCAATACCAGGGGATTTGTTGCGCTTTAAGGATTTAATAACCGCAACTACCTGGTCACTTGAAACATATGGGCTGTAATCTGAATTTTGCATTCGTGCCGTGGAATTAGGGGGGTCCAAAAAGAGCTCCTCTTCGTCCTCTCCCCTCTGTCCAAAGAGCTCTTCAAAAAAAGATATCCATCTCTCTGCCTCTATCAAAACTGGGCTGTTACCTGTGCATGGAGAGAGCTCAGCATTGAGAATAGCCCAGAATGAACTCGAATCCTTCGTAGAGGCAGCAACAAGAAGCTTTGCCCATAGTAACTGGTTATACCCCAGTTTTTTGTCCTTTAACAAAGCCTTATACCGCCCTCTTACCTGCCGAAATTGTACTTTAGTTGAATCAGTGAGCTCCCTTACCCACACACTCCGAGCATAAATCAGTAGGCGTTTAGCCCGCCTACACTCCTGATCAAACCACCCATGGGATTTGTGCCGGGAGATACCCGAGGTTCGAGAAAGAACTCGACGAGCGAGGGCCGACACAATCAAGGAGTACTGTTCCTCCCAAGCCGCGATATCCCGACTTGGGTCACAAGTTAATTTAAGTGCCTCTCTAGACTGACTCAGCTCCGGACTCCAAAGCAGACCAAGAGTCTTCGGCAGAAGTGAATCTTTCCACTTAACCCAAGTCCTATAGGTACTCGGGTTAAGTTGTGGGGCCTTGTTGATGCTTGGGTTTAAACAGTGGGTAACTTCAACTGTCATAGCCAAATGATTGCTCTCTGGGCGTGGTATCAATGTAAATTTTGTAAACTGTGCCCACTGGTGGGCCTGCACCACAATATAATCTACTACACTCTGTCCAACACTACTGACATAAGTAAATTCCCCAGTTGGATCTCCTGATCCATGCCCATTTAGTACCTTCAGCCCATTGGTTGCAAGTAGCTCCGAAAAGCAGGCCCCTGTTTCATTTCTAATTAGATCTCTGGACTTTCTTGTCGTAAAAGGCATAGGCTCCTCTGGTCCAGATCCCGAGTTCGGGTCTTGGGAAATCCCAATCCTAGCATTCCAATCCCCAGCTATAATATATAGGGCAAGGGGAAACTGCGCGAACAAATGTTCCAGCATGGCATCGAGTGCCCCCCAAACATCAGCTCTGTAATACACAGACGAGGAAGGAGAGATATATAAATTGAAAAGCAGCAACTGAGTCCCGGAAGGCAACCTCCACAATCCAATCTGAAACTCTGTTCGTTGAGATGGTAGTAGTTCCAGAGGTTCTATAAGCCTTTCCGAGATCAGTATAGCCAGGCCTCCAGAGATACGGCCTTTAATTTTGGTTTTAATACCTGGGTAGAGATACGACTTGAACCCCTGGATACTTAAATACTCGTCCCCCCTTAACCATATTTCCTGTAAAAACAGCACGTCATAAGATGTCAGAAAGGCAGTCCAGTCAGGGTCCTGGGGTTTGTATTTGCCTCCAGAAATGTTCCAAGATAGAAGCCTCAATGAGGTCTGATTAGCATTCCTAGTCAAGCCATTGAGTGTCACAGATATAATTCCTTCTACCAGATCAGTGGGCAAAAGAGAAGAGCCTTCCCGGTCAGCCGGGGTCAGAGGTAAACTCAGTGGGAATCGACCAGGAGCTTCCTGCAATTGGCCCCCATTGAGACCTTCACTAACCCTCAGTCAGTCAGGAACTGTGCATCGACCCATATTCTCCAATTCGGCCGTAAACGTAAAAACGGCCTCGTTTACTTGTTGGGAGCCAAACACCTGCACATCAGCAGACCGGCCCTTATTCAGAGAGACATCTGACTTAGGCTCCACACAGGCAGTGGCAGCCTGAGGCAGTCCCTCGGATGGACTGTCTGTCCCCAATTCCTGGGTCGACAAAAAGCGCATGGCTGTCCATGCCGCTGGGTTATTAACCAATTGGCCGGAACTTTTCCCTGAATCTACAACAAAATCAAGAGGACCATATCAAAAGACTGGCTGCTTTTGCTTTTAAAGCGGAGGAATGCAGGAGACGCTTCTTGGTCTCTAGCAAATAGGAATCCTGGGCATTGTTTCTAGCAATGGAAATTTTAATGTAGTATTTGGTATTTTATTGTTTATTTGATTTTCCTTTTGTTTTTATGTTTTATGTTATATGTTTGGATCATGGCTTTGCTGGTATCCGAATAAATAAACTTGTTGTATAGCGCCGAGACTGCATTTGTGGCGTTGGTCGATTATCTACACTTGGAGATTGACAAATGGAACTGTGCCCTGATGATCTTGTTAGATTTTTCAGTGGCCTTTGATACAGTTGATCATGAGGTGTTGAGATGACTGCAGGACCTGGCAGGAGTGCATGGGACTGCTCAAGTGGTTCTGGTTTATTACTGTTGAGAGGTCCCAGCAGGTGATGGGAGATTGCTTGTCGTCCCCTTGGGACCTCCCCTGTGGTGTCCCGCAGGGCTCCATCTTGTCTCTCCTCTTGTTCAATGTGGATCTGAGGCCACTGGGCAAGATCATTCAGAGGTTTGGAGTGAAGTGCCATCGGTATGCTGATGACACCCAGCTCTGACACTTTCATCTGACCCAGTGTCAGTCCTTACACAGTACCTGGCTGCTGTTGGGTACTAGATGAGGGTGAGTCGATTGAAGCTGAATCCAGACAAGGCTTAAGGGATGACGGATGGACGACCTTGTGACTTGGAGGGGTTGGGACCCCTGTCATCGATGGGGTCCAACCCCCTCTGGTTATCCAGGTTCGCAGCCTTGGAATGGTTCTAGATCCCTTGCTGAGCCTGGAACATCCGGTTGCGGTGGTGGCCAGGAGTGCTTTCCACCAATTCATCTGGTGAAGAGGCTGCCGCTCTTTCTTTCTGATTTTAGATCTGAGCACCATCATCAATGCGTTCATTACCTCAAGGCTAGATTACTGCAATGCATTCTATGTGGGATTGTCCTTGGTGACCGTTTGGAAGCTGCAGCTGGTGCAGAACATGGCAGTCTGGTTCCTTTCAGGGATGGGTCACCGTGAGCACATTACTCCTGTGCCTTACCATCTGCGCTGACTACCTATAGCTTTCTTGGCACAATTCAGGATGCTGGTTTTGACCTTTAAAGTCTTAAACGGCCTGAGCCCTATCTGAAAGGCCACCTTTTCTACCGTGCTCCACCACGACCCCTGCGGTCAGCCCGGAGTGCTCTTGTGGGTACCACCTGCCAATCCTTTTTGTATGACAAGGGCCCACAGAGAGACGTTCACAGAAAGCAATCTTGTTTGCTGCCCCTATATTATGGGTCGTAGAGACAAAGTAGTGTAGCGATATCTTTTATTGGACCAACTTAGGTTGATGGAGGTTTGCAAGCTTTCAAACCTCACAGGATCCTTCGTCAGGCAAGTCAGAAATCCAAGCTGCAAGTCAGAAAAGGATTTCTGACTTGCCTGATGAAGGATCCTGTGAGGTCCGAAAGCTTGCAAACCTCCACCAACCTAAGTTGGTCCAATAAAAGATATCTCTACACTACTTTGTCTCTACGACCTATTTTGGGGACCAACACGGCAAACGCACTCTCTCTGTGCCTATATTATAGAGCTCCCTTCCTCCAGAGGTCCGCCTGAGGATATTTTGGAGGCAGTGTAAAACCTCTCTTTTTGGCAAAGCATTTAGAAGTGGGGATAAAGGTTGGGGTGGGTTTTTTAAGGGATTTTATTGTGTGTTGTGTTTTTAATATTGTAAGCTGCCCTGAGCCTTAACGGAAGGGCAGGGTAAAAATTTAAATATATCGATAAACCTTACTTGTACTAGTGAGAGAGTAGGTGGCAAGGGAGACCCCAGGCTAGCAGCTAGAGAAAGTGCATGGGTGCTGATGTGCTTCACCCACATAGAAGTTGTGAAGAGGGTTGCCCACTGCTGCTGTACCAACCAAAGGAAACCACAAATGAAGGCCTGTGGCGGACTTTAACTGTTGGAAGCTAATTTGCCAACCAAACTAGTGCAACACTTGCACTGGCAACTGGAGGATCAAAGAAGCAAAGCAAGTCAGAACAATATGGTGAAGAACCTGCAGGTGCAGAACAACATTAAGTAGCCATGAACGCAGAAACGTCCCGGAAAAGGCCATAAATTAAGTGGTGCTGATCCTGCAAGTACTTATGGTTGGGCTGGGCCAGCTTCCATCACAACTTTTATTCCTATTTTGAAATATTTGCAAATATATAAAGAAATGATTAAAACGTAATTTGATATGAAAGTCGCTGCTGTTTCATAGGCCCTTTTCAAATGGACGCCCCCGCCCCCATTTGCAGGTGTTTGTGTAGGGGGGCATCTATTTGAACACAGCAGCAGGTGCAAGAGGATAGGTGGGTGTCTGTGGGTATGCCAGGCTGGTGGGTGGGGTGTGTGCGCTCCTGTGTAACACCCATCTCCACCCATCTGCCACGCATGGACCAACGGGCACCAATGCGGGATGCTCCATGCATGGGGATGGGTGGAGGTGGGTGGGGGTCTGTGAGAACGCACCCCCACGCACTGCCCACCCACCACGCCACCCACCCATCCACCCACACACCCGTGCCTGTTTGAAAAGAGCCATAGATGGAAGTAGTGGTTCTATTAAAAATGTATGGACATTCTCAGCTTTCCACTAACGCTGCTTGTTCAAGGGCTGGAGGAGAAAACTATGAAAAAAGGAATGGAAAGTACCTTCACCTATGGTATAATTCAAAGAAAAGCAAGGACCAACAATGATAAACTCACAAACACAAAACCCAACAAGTACAAATAACCCACCTGGCCACCATCATCCATGCCTTCATAACATCAAGGCTAGATTACTGTGATGCGGTCTACGTGGGGCTGCCCTTGATAATGGTTCAGAAGCTGCAGGTGGTACAGAATGTGGCAGTCCAGCTCCTCTTGGGGAAGACATGCCATGAGCAAATTACATCTGTGCTTCAAGTCTGCACTGGCTATGATAGCTCTCCAGGAATAATTCAAGGTGCTTGTTTTATTTATTTTTATTTATTTATTTATTTCAGTTTTCTTTCATCCCGCAACCCTCCTGGCTCACAGAGCAGCTTGGGGCGGCTCACACACACAGTCAACAATTCACAATTTATAATTCATTAAAAATACTAAAAAGATACTAAAAATACACTAAAAGGGTAGCACCAATCCCCCTATCCCTTAACCTACCCCACCCTACCCGTCCCCCTCTTCAATGGCCCGGCGGAATAGCCAGGTCTTACACTGTCTTCAGAAAGAGGGGAGGTCTGGGGACAGGCGGGCGTCCATTGGGAGGGAATTCCACAGCCTGCGATCACCCTCCCCATCATCGCCACCCTGGAAACCGGGGGGACTTCGAGTTGGGCATCCCCAGCCAACCGCAGGGGCCGCATACGAACCAGGGCCTGAGGCGGTCCCGCAGGTAAGCCGGGCTCAGACTGTTTAGGGCTTTATAGGTCATTATCAACACCTTGAATTGGGCCCGGAAGATAATAGGCAGCCAGTGCAGAGAGCAGAATACTGGTGTAATGTGCTCGCGATAACCTGTCCCCATTAGGAGACGGGCTGCCACATTCTGCAACAGCTTCAACCTCCAGACCATCCCCAAGGGTAGCCCCATGTATAGTGCATGACAGTAGTCTAATCTAGAGGTAATAAAGGCATGGATGATGGTGGTCAGATAAGAGTCTGAGACATACACCTCAGCCATTGCGCCAGATGTAATTGGCAAAATGTTCCTCGAGGGGCACTCCCAGACTACAGACCTGAGAGGCCAAAGGGGGGCAAACCCTGTCAATGACAGGAGCTACCACCCCCTCAGCCCTACCCACCAACATCACCTCCATCTTGTCAGGATTCAGCTTCAGACAGCTTGCCATCATCCAGTCCCCCACAGCCACCAAGCACTGGGTGAACACCGAGACCGCCCAGTCTGGGTTTGCAGAAAAAGAGAGATAAAGTTGTGTGTCATTGGTGTACTGATGACAACGCACGCCGAACCTTCTCATGACCTTGTCCAAAGGCTGCATGTACACATTGAACAGGAGGAGGGACAGAAGAGAACCCGGTGGAACTCCACACGTGAGGTCCCAGGGAGATGAAGTATACTCCCCAAGGACCACACACTGAGTTCTCCCAGCCACGAATGAGCAGAACCATTCAAGAGCAGTACCACCCATTCCAGCCCGGTCCCGCAGCCAGGCCACCAACATCTCGTGGTCAACAGTATCAAATGCTGCTGACATCTAATAGAATTAAAAGAGATGATCTGCCCTGATCTAATTCACGGTGTAGGTCGTCAACCAAAGCCACAAGTGCAGTCTCGGTGCCAAACCCAGGACGAAAGCCAGACTCTGAAGGATCAAGAAAACTGACCCAATCCAGATGCTCCTGAAGCTGCCGAGCCACCACCCATTCAATAACCTTTCCTAAAAATGGAAGGTTAGAGACTGGCTGATAACTGGCAGGGAAGTCAATGTCAAAAGATGGTTTCTTGCGTAGAGGCCGCACCACTGTCTCTTTGAGGCGGCTCGGCACTCTGCTCTCTGTAAGGGAGGCACTGACAACCCCCACCAGCAATGGCCCTAGTGTCTCCCAGCAGGCCTTGACCAGCCAGGATGGGCATGAATCTAATTCACACCAAGTGGCCCTAACCACCCCAAGGACATCTGCTGCATCAGCGGGCAACACCCACTGAAATTGATCTCATGAAAACAGACAAGGCGGGGCTTCTACTGCCTCAGGTTATCGACTGTTATAAATGTAGCATCAAAATCGTGGTTAATCCGAGCTGTTTTTATTCATGAAAAAGTCAACAAACATGTCACAGCAGGCACTGGAAAATTCCAGTTCCAGACAGAGGGAGGCCGGACTGACCAGCCCCTGTACCACCCAGAAAAGCTCCGCTGGACATGACTTCGCGGATGCTATGAGGGTAACAAAGAACTCTTTCTTTGCTGTCCGCACAGCCACCACATAAGCTTTTAAACTAGCTTTATGCTGCAATCGGTCGGCTTCAGCATGAGTATGGTGCCACCGTCGCTCCAACCGCCGACCCTCCTGCTTCATCCAGCGCAGGTCCTCTGTGACCAAGGGGACCTGCATCGTTGGCAATCCGACCCTTAAAGCTCTCAATGGCCTGGGCCCCAAACATCTGTCTGAAAGTCCGCCTCTCTTATCATGCTCCACCACGATCCTTGCGGTCGGCGAAGAGTGCCCTCTTGCACGTATCATCCGCTCATCTTATTCATATGATGATGGCACGTGGAGGGGAGTTCTTGGTTGCTCTCCCAGTGTTGTGGAACTCCCTTTCCCTGGAGGTCTGTCAGAGCCCAAGCCTGAGCATATTTCAGAAGCGACGCAAGACGTCTCTTTTTGCCAAAGTGTTTGGTAGGTGGGGATAGGGGTTGGGTGAGGGTGTTTAGGGTTGAAGGTGGTTTTTTTAAAAGGGAATTTAATGTATTTTTATGTGTTTTTACATTGTAAGCCACCACGTGCCTTAGGGGAAGGGCAGGGTATTAAATTTAAATAAATAAAATAAATGTACATTTGCTGCCTTCTCCATCAAAAGGTAGCATTGCTAAACACAAACATTGAAACGCTGCAGCCCCTCACCCCCTAAATTACTTCCTGGTATTTGAGTTTTTAGGACTCCAGTTTTCTCAAGTGCTAGGAAGTAATTTGGGGTCAGTACATTTTCAGTATATGGTATTCCTGCCTCTGGTGAAAGAAATGCGTTTTTTTATTTTGCTTTTGAGGGCTATCACTTTTTGCTTCTGGGGACTTATGTCATGCAAAACAAATGAAATATGAACCCTTGTCCTTCCTCCCATAGTCTCCCTGTAAGTTGTGGAAGAGCTGAAGCACCAAGTTTTCTAGCTCTAAGTTTACATAGACAGGAGGAGGGAAGGAGCAAACTATTTTGTCCCTTTTTTACCTTTTGGCCCATTTTATTTTTATCTGCTTCTTTGCACCTTTCAGACCAAAAGGGGAGTAGCAGGACCTTAATTAGTTAGTAAAATAATGGCATATCACATTACATTCTGTGTTCTGCAACATAGGCCCTTTTTACACAAGATGCTGCCATGCATGGACACTCATCATCTATGCAAGGAAGCATCTTGTGTAAACGCAAGGGTGTGGGGGTGCACACTCCTGCAACCCATGCATCCCCACCCACCTACCCCCCACACACTGAACAACAGGCAGCAATACAAGTTGTTCTGTACTTGGGGATGCAAGAGGGATTGGTGTGCACCCACCCCCCTCCCGCATACACACTGACTGCCCCCTCTGCCACAGCCCGTTTAAAAGGGCCAGTGTGGAGCTACATTTTCCAGCAGTATTCCTGGTAGAAAGTTGCTGTGCAGTGACTATCCAGACATTCCCCACTGCTCAACAGTAGCTGGTATTAATGAGATGCCAATCAGACAGTGAGCTGGGATCTTAGCAAACTGCCGTTTGGTCTCAGTTTCTGGGGGGAAAGGCCTAACTGAAGTGATCTGCAGAAATACTATAAATTAATTGCATGGTGGAAGACATACAAAAAATAGGGGGGAAAGTAACATTTAAAAAAATTGATTTACATAACATGTACTAAAAATTGAAATTGTCTGGAATCCTTAGACTAAATGTTTCCATTTCTTGTTAAACACAAAAGCTCATAATGTAACATTCAATTCAGTGCTTTATTGAGAAGCCAGAAGGCTATTGTACAGTTACATAACTATACCTGAGTACATAAATTGGCAGGGACAAAACCAAATAGCAATACCATCTTATAAGAAATCTATTTAAATCATTTTCCTTATTTTCTTAGTAATACAAAGAAATTTTGAGACCGTTAAATTTGACAATATGGCTACATAATCTATCGTGCTACCTCCCCAAGGGGAGGTAAAAAGTTAAGGCTCCTGGGTAATCCTCCCTAATTCTCCCATTCAACACCCCCAAATTAGCTTGGTAAAAAATTCTTGCCAACACAGGTCCATTTTTATTAATGCCCATATCTCCTGACACACTTTCTAAAAGAGGAGAATAATCTTCTTCTAATCCGAAGTTTCCAGACTGAAATAATTTCTCATCAGTCTGGCCTGACCGAGCATTTAAAATCACCCCCTAAAAGAATAAATGCTTCTGGGAACAACTGATCTAAATTATACAAAAAAATCAGATAAAGTTTCCTATATTGTGTCATCCTATAAAGCAGAGAATCTAGGAGGTATGTATACATTCACTATTAACATAGTGATCTCTGCTGTTTGTAATTTAAATCCACAAATATCCCTGGGACAATTTTCAATAACTGAGCCCTTCCAATTTGGTTTAACAGCCAAAAGGTATGCTACTCCTCCCGAGGGTCTTCCCTTATTCATAGGGGGGACTGCATCCACCATAAAACTTTCATAGCCAGTTAACAATAAATTCCCAGTAAGCCAAGTCTCCTGGAGGAGAATGATATCATAGCCCATAAGGAACAGCAGGAACCCTTTATCAACCAATTTTGATTTCCAACCTGATACATTCCAGGATACTAAAGAGACTGTGTCCTGGTCACCCTCTATAGTCGATCAATCAACAACTACTAGGACAGGTGACTTATTACTTACTTCAATTTTACTTACTGTTCTTCCATCCCTGAGGAGAACTTCTGTCTCAACCTGCCAGCTTCTGCTGGCAGGGCAGGCAGGGAAAGCTGGGTGCCTTCCCCTAGCTGGCTCATATGGGCTTGTTGACTCACTGATACACTGGGGGATAGGAATTTAGCCTCTCCATAAGACCTTTCCCTAGATGAAATGAGGGCTCTAAAATCGTTAGCGGGCTTGCATCTAATGATGCCTCTATTGCTTCAAGCAATGGGGTACTATCTCCCAACTCAAATTCCTCCAAGTACCTTGATTTGTCCCAATCATAATTCGTTACTTCAGGGTCACTCAAACCTGGATTATCAACAAACACCATACCTGGATCCTTTTCCCCATCAACCACCACAAAATTTCCTTCCTTTCCCTTAATAGGGAGAATTAGTACTCCCTCTGGTACTAAAGATGTGTTACCTGCCTTAGCTTGCAGCTCCACCAGTTTCCTATGCACAAAGCTAAATCTGGCCGAGGCACATTTTCGCTCCGTCACAGAAAATGAATAAAAGGAATTCAATTTTTCCCCCATTAGACCTTAAACTGCACATCTCGTCCCTCTCAACATTTCCCAACAACTCCACCATTTGTTCAACTAAATTATGGGCCTGGGCTGACCCACTCCGAGACTCCATTCTTTCTCCCCTGTTCCATACCTTGACTATTTATAATAATCTCCATGCTTTCTTCTTTATCAGGGGAACCTATACAGCCCCGACATATTTCTGCATAACTTCACTCTGTGCTCTGTCACTAACCACTAACACCAAAGAATCCACAAGTTTCCTTGATACTAATTCATCTTTCCCCTGACTTAGATTAAATAACCCATCAGTCTGTACATATAATGGTACACAAACCTCTTTATTCTCCCCTGACATAGGCTTAGTCCCAACCAACCCTTTCTGCATGTCTGTACTAAACTTCTATTCTCCAGATCCCTCCCTGCTAATCTATATTGGGAGACCCTACCAGGAATTAAATTTGATACCAATCCAGTATAAATGGAACATACTTTTGCTGGGTAGACTCCCCTACTCCTGAGGGGGTCACTTATCTGAATGATCTCCTCCACTAACTGTGGATTATTAAAAATAACCACCCACTTCTGTAAGTATAGTCCTCTTTGAATGGCGTAATGGCACACACTTCCCAGGGAGGACAGTGAATGCGTGCCAGTGCCCATAAGTGACGCACTACTAAAACTGCAGTACCCCAGAATGGAATCTCCCCATTTGGGCCTGGGAAAATTGTAAATGCTACCACATTTCTTGCCAATTCTAACTGAAGGGGAGTTTCAGGGGGTAAAGGGTTTACCTTAACCCGAATATTCGAGTCCCTCCAGGCTCGAGTACTCCCATTCTTGTTACAGAAACTATCCCTCAATTGACATTGTGCTTTCTTCTTTTATTTGACAATATCCGTGAGCATCTTAAAGTTACGCAAAAATTAATTAGGTGTTTTACCAGTGAGCATGGTTTGCTCTACCATCACTTCCCATGGGAAGCCATTTTTCACCACCCCGGAAAGAAAACACATATCTTCTTCCAAAGGGCTCTTCTCACTCTGGGCTAAAGTGCTTGGTTTACCCTGAGCACATGAGGACAAATTCCTGGATTTGGTCCCCCAAATTCCCCAATGGGAAGGTGGGTGTACCCTCCACATCCAGGTATAATAGAGCAATGGAATTTGAAAGAGGAATTGGTTCAGGGCCCATAGGCCCTGCAGGCTTAAATTTGGATTTAATAATATATCCATCTAATATCCTTTGTTTAGTGGGTATTGGACTCAAATCTCCCTCATTATCAGGTCTCTTAGTTTTGGGGGGCATAATGGCAACAAGGCAAGTTATAAGTAATTTTGTGCACCAAACACAGAGGTTAGAACAATGGCAAGTTTTTACACCAAATCAAATCAGGGTAAAGTAATACAAGCTCTCAGGCCCTGTGCTAGAATATTAATAAACAAACAAGTTTTCAAACAAACTCAATATACATATATATAACAACAATTTACAAAACAATTAATAATTAATCACAATATCTAAAATACTCTCTAAACCAACAAACAGGTAATGAGGCAATGAGTCCGGCACCTCTACCAAGAAAAAATAATAAAGAGCTGCTCTCCCCTTCCTTACCATCCATCCAATAAAATATATAAAATGCAAATATCTTAAAAAAGATCAGCAAAACATTCCCTATAGGAAGTGGCAAAGTTCAAGAGGCTATGAAAACTACAGCAAGAGGCCCTGCTTAAGCTGAACTGAGCAGTTCTATGATAAATCACCAGGTCTACATCCAAATCTTCTCCAAGCTACTCCTATAATAAATCCAGTCTTCCTGCAGGTACAAGATGAATTCCCAGCGGGGGGGGGGGCAGTCCTGCCAACAGCTGACACCCTTTGGGTGTCACCCTTTAGCTGGCGCCCAAAGGGCCCCACCTGCAAACAGAGAGAGGCCAGGTGTCACCAATGCATTCTTTCCCTCAGCACCAAGATACACAACCCGGGGAACCAAATTTCTCTCCCACCCATAATGTAACATAGCAAGCCATAACTTAAAGCAACAGCTGGTATGTCAAATAAAATATTTCCAAGTAGATAAAATAGTAAATTGCAAAAACAATCCAAATCACTAAGCAAGACTATACAAAGAAGTGATAATGCTAACTACACATGCAGAAGGTTAGTAATACCAAAACATTACTTATGTTGCTTTTTCATTGTAGTATTCTTTCTGAAGTCCTTGCATTGCAGCATTATCTCTCCACTAATGCATTCTTATTCACAGGCACAGAGCGAAAGTAGCAACTTCATGTTCAGGCTGGTTGGGAGTTTTATCTCGAACTACCACACTTGCAGAAAAAAACACCAAACCCTACTTTGGTTGGTAATTCCTCATAACTAGTCTTTGGCCCTTTTTGCACGGATGCCCCCTTTGCCCACATGTGCAGGCAGGTGGGGCACTCGTGGGATCGCCACAGTGGGTGGGTGGGTGGGTGCGTGCGCGCTCCCGCACTCCACCTACCTCCACCCATTCCCCACACATGGAGCAAGGGCCGCCAATGGCAGATGTTCTGTGGGTGGAGGTGGATGAGCGTCTGTGGGACGGACAACCCACGCACCACCCACCCGCTGCCAATTCCACCCCCATCCCCCACGGACCGCAAAGGCGCTGCGGTCCATGTGAAAACAGCCTTAGAGGAAAGAAGATTTTTGATATAAATCCATTTTCTTTGTTATGAAGTTTTCTAAAAAATTCAAATATTCTGAACATCCATAAATCAATAGTATTGCTGGTAATACTTCAAATCAATCTTGCCTCCAATTCTTCATTAAAAACTCATGCAGGGGATGGGATTTTTAAAAAAATTCTTGTGTGTGTGTTTGTTTGTTTTAAAAAAGCGTTCCTTGAGGTCAAAGTTTCTAATCTCTAGCTCCTACCAGTAGGGATTATACTATGTTATCTAGGCACATGTGGGAAAATGACATTTGTAAATATCTGGCACACACTGGAGCCTCCAGCACAAGCACCTGACAGAGATTAGAACAAATAAGCAAAAGCAGATACTTGAGAAGAGCCAACCACAGGATTTCAAACACTGTGTCCAGTCTTCCTTTGACAGTACAGTTTCCCCTGGGAACAGCTGCATCAGGATGAAAAATGAAAGTTAGTCAAATTTCAACTATGTCGACATTATACTGAGGAGAACTTTTACTTAAGGTCTTCACAGATTTTTTTTCCATTTATTGTATTATCCCAACTACATTTCAGAAAACATGATACTGCCCAAAATTATAGGAAGTCAGCACCACTCTTATTTAATCACTACTGAATTAAACTATAGGGATTTGCTATTACATAAATTCTTACCCTCCCATAGAAACACCTGCTGCCATAAATGGTGCTGAGGAGAACATGTTATGTATATGATGAATAACAGCTTCCAAATCCTCTGTGTTAGCAGCACAATAAGTCCTTGGTGTCTGTAGGGAGCCACAAAGGAAAAACACTATCATAAGCATTTGTATCATCTGTAAGTCTCAAGGGCAAACCAAAGCAAGGGCTGGACAGCTTAGATAACCATAACCAATATAACATTTCACATCAAACAGCAATTTGCTGTGGCTATGCCCCTGCATAATTTGCAGGACAGGAAATGTTATATTCTTGAACAAGACAGTAGCTAATGGCAATGCCCAGCCACCCAGATTTGTCAAAAATTAATTGGAAAAATTCTCGACATGGAGACTACGGTTCAAGTTTGTCCACAAGGAGAGAAAAGAAATTGTGCAAGCTGCAGTATTCAGAAATACATTTCTTACAAAAAGTATTGAAATATATTTCATCCCACTTTTTAACCATATTCGAAAATTTCTAGTAAATTAATGTGCTCTACAGAAAAAATTATTCAAAACTAATTAACTAATTAATATTTTGGTTATAATCTTAAAAAAATAATAATTTAGTTTTAATATGTTACAGGGAAAAAAACTACTTTAGCTCATTGTCTTCTGTTTGAAGATTTGCCAGTTCTAATTTTACTGAGAATTTTAGGGGTTTTTGCACTATTTAAAGCTGGTTACACAGACAAATGAAGGATTTATTAATCAAGCCCCAATTTAGGAAAGCACTTAAGCAAGTAGTAAATCCATCCCTATCCAAGATAGCACTTAAGCACAAGCTTAACCAGTAACCACTGACAGTCTTGTACAGGGATGCTTTCATGAATGAGAATTCAGGGTAACAATCCTTGACCACTGAAGTCAATGAGAGCTGAACCATCAACTTCAGCACGGACAAGACTGCATAAGACTCACAAGACTCCTTTTGAAGTCAAGGGAAGAAGTCCCACTGCCTTAAATAGGAGTGGAATATGGCATTTATTTATGGAGTTTTAACCATCACTTTTCCCTACTTACTGAAGATCAGGCCTTTATTATTTCACGTACCTACAGCAGATACATGCTTTAGCTTTAGGGATTATCAAGAGCAATGAAAGTGGGTTCGTCCACCCGCATTCACAGCAGCACCTCAATAAAATTGCTGCTTCCCCCACAAACTCTAACATTGAACCTCACCTATGATAAAAACAGTTTTTCATCCGTCTATTTTTTACTAACCATTCCAAACATTTACAATATTGAGATCTTTTATTTAGTGCATCCTGAACTCCTCAGCTGTCTCAAGACAACTGTATGTTTTTTTTCAGCTGTCTTTTAACTGTTGGCAAGTTATAGAGCCTTGAATTTTGTGGCAGTTTGCTAGGTTTAATAACCTCTAATTAGTTTAAAGTTACACAAGATGTCTATAAAGTATCAAATTTTAAGATAAAATACTAGAGGAGGGGAAAAGTACAAACAGTGACAATAAAAGCTGATGAAGTATTCAATCTAATCTGTTCTCTGTATACGACAGCTCACTTACATGAATTATCATGAATTAGAAGCAGTGTAATTTTAATTAAATAGGCATGCTTGAACGAAGAACAGAACATTTTCAAAAAGACAACTATAGCATCTTCTGGTGGGAGGAGGGGAGAGTATGCTCAGCTTCAATACACTATTCATTCTTAATTCTTGTAGCTCTAGTGCATATCTACTGGCTCTCAAGAGATCTTTAAACAATGCAAAAGTAACCTAGACATTTTATTTTATTTTAAAGTGAAATTGACTATGTTTATCTTTTCAGCTCATTATATTTTTCCAGTGCAACTACATTCTGGGTAAAAACACATGACAGCTGCGCAGCGGTGGTCTTACCTGACCCAGGGAGGAAAACTGCTGCGGACACGGTCCAGGCAACTGAACAAATGTGCACAGGGCTGGGGCACCGGGCTCTGTCCAGTTGCCCTACCATAACGAGCAGTCATGGTAGCCAATGACAGCCAGTCATGGTGGCCTGATAGCAAACATGATAGCCTGCTGTGAGCTGCTTTGGCCCAGTGGGGCAGGCCTTAGCCTGGGGTGTGACCTCAGAGGTTTTCCAAGGTCACAGCCCAAGGCAATCCCAGTCGAACATCTGGTGGTACATCTGAACACAGATGTACAGATAAGGTCTGGGGCTCGGTCCAAACTGGGCTGCTGTCACGTCTGTTTTTACCTTCAGTAGTTCACCAACAATACTCATGCCACAGCATTTTTTTATAATCTGATTCTTTAAATTGGCATTACTTAATAGAAACGTGGAGTTAAATCTTCTCCCAAAGATTAAAACAAGATTTAGTTGCACAACCACCCTTTAACATGTTGCTTGATTAAAACTAATTAATTGGGGATTTCATGTTAACATGTAGAAAACTTCTTATCAAATATAATTCCAGCACTGAGTTTTCAATAAGATATTTTAATGCTTAAACCTAGAAAGCCGATTACACTGAAATTTACAGAATACATCCAAACAAGAGATCTTTTCACTTACTGAATCGGAAATTCATCAGTAAGGACTTCGTGTCACAAAACTGCTTTGTTAGATACATCTCCAAAAGTATGCAGAAAACTTACTCTTAGCATGGCAGTGCATGCATTGAAACATTTTCATTGATTGAGGCAAAGTATTATGTACATTTTAGATTACTCTAAATCAGTGGGATATAAATGAACAACAGGGCAATACACAGTTTTAGTGCACATGCGTAACAGCTGCAGATCTTATTAACAAAATTTATGTTAAGAAACAAAGCTTATTCAGCAATATTTTATCACATATTTTGCCTAGCTGCAGAAAATGCTTAGGTCATAGATTTCCGTAATTTATGTAAGTATCACTAGTTTCTAAACTAATGGGCTATGTAAGTCCTGACTGAGCACAAGAACTTCTCCAAGTTGCAACTTTGTTTGTAACTGCTGGAGGGGGCAGGGGTGGATACTAACCTACTTTAATTTAAACAAAAATAATAATGAAGAAACATTCCAGATTCACAGCTTGACACACATAGGTGAATCAACTAGGAACTGATGCAATATCTTTAATGCTATAGCCAAAGTTTACCTTATGATTATGCAGATAAACTTTTAAGGTTATTACTGTAATTTAATTTTTATTTGCATTACATTCTTCCTATGTATTACGTTCTTCACACGACATAATTTTTAGAAATGAATATACAAAAGAGAGTAATTGTTCTAGAAGAGATAACTCCGCTCTTACTAAATGAAGTATGTCTGTTTAAGGTAAAGCATTCATACTCTTCAGTATACAGTACATTTAATTCTGCAAACCCATCAGCTATTCTGTAAAAAAGCAGACTATCACTGTCCATCTTTTCTAATGGCATCTAACCACTCCAAATATTTAGGAAACAGTATAATTTCTACTATTCGAATGTTAATTGTTTTATAATCACTATGATACATGGAACACCTGCAACTGAAGTAGATACCATGTGAGCAATTCATATTCTTGGAAGTTATAAAATCAATAATTTATTGAAGTCAGAGAGACGCTATTGAAATCAGCCAGTTTTCAGTCAAGTCCTAGATCTCCAATCATGTTTACTTAGTATATTCCTCTATGTGATCTGAAGTTAAATAGTCGAAATTGGAAATGGTTCAATTCTAAATAAATACAATTAGAAATGTATGTTGGTAAACTGCTGGCTATCTTCTGTTTGTTTTGTACTTTGACATATGAGATATGTGGAAACAGATTAGATTATAATCCAACCCTAACACTGATAGCTTTACTGAGTGCCAGTGCCACATATAACCATTACAGCTGATCAAGTTTCTTGCTTTTTTTAACAAGCTTAATCCTTACCAAGAGATTCTCACCAGCAACTCCTCGGTTGTTAAAAACCACACACCTAAAAGACAACAAGGGAATTTTGAATATATACCCTGGTTACCATACACAAAATGATGTATGTCACCTCAGAACTGCACTCTCATAAATTAAAAGATATCCTTTAAAAAGAAAAATGTTATGTAATGTAATTAAGAATAATTATTTGAAATATATATTGCAGCAAGAAATGTATCTCCTACATAGATGTTTACAGTTCTAATGCTTCAGTTTGTGCAGATGGACTTTTAGGTCCACATGGGAGTCCCGGGGGGGGGAGAGGGGAGGGGGAAGGATAGAAATCAATATGGAAAATATTACAATGCCATTATACAAAACCATGGCGTACCTACACCATGAATACTGTGTGCAATTCTGGTCTCCTTCCCTCTACTCTCTCAAAAAAGACATAGTAGAATAGGAAAGGGTACCGAGAAGGTCAACCAAAATGATCACAAATACGGAGCAGGTTTCCATCTAAGGAGAAACAAAAAGTTTAGGACTTTTCAGCTTAGAAAGGAGACAAACTGAGGAGGGATGATAAGGGAACATAAGACTATGAATGGTATGGAGAAAATGAATAGGGAACTGTGATTTACCCTTTTCCTAGAAAGAAGTAGGAGCACCCAGGGAAATTAACAAGCAGCAGTTTTAAAACAAACAGAAGGAAGTATCTTTTCACACAATGCATTATTGACCAGTGGAACACATTGCCAGGGGTTGCTGTGAAGGCAAATAGTAAAACTGGGTTCAAAAAAGGATTAAGTTTATGGAGGCTAGGCCCTTATTTTATTTATTTGTTTGTTTGTTTGTTTAAAGAATTTGTATCCCACCCGTAATGCCGCAGGCAGCTCCGGGTAACTAACAACATAAATATACAAAGCAAACAATATAAAAACATACATTAAAACAATATTATACCAGTGGGAAAAGTTAAAAAAAGAATATAAACAAAAACCTACCCACCCTAACCCTCTACCCCACTCCCATCACCTGTCTCCCTCAACAAAAGCCTGGCAGAACAGCCAAATCTTACATGATCATCGAAAGGAAGGGAGGTCTGGGGCCAATCGGGCCTCTGCAGGGAAGGAGTTCCTTCCACAACCTAGGTGCAGCCACCGAGGATGCCCTCTCCATAGTCACCCCCCCAGGAATCCTGGGGGACCTCAAGAAAGGTGCCCCTGGCTGACAGCAGGGGCCAATCCAGGGTCTGGGGCATGAGGCAGTCCAGCAGGTAGGTAGGGCCCAGGCCATTTAGGGCTTTATAGGTGTCACCGGGGAAGGGGCACGAGTCCACGTTACCCACACTCTTGCGCCCCTGGGCCTCCCTGCTAGATATCTCGCTAACTGGAACCTAATGCCCGTCAGGATAGTGGGGTGGCCTTCATCTCTAATCAAAGAGAACAGGCCTCTATCATCATAGGGCGCACGGTAGCAGGAAAACCCAGGCAGCCCCAAGATCCACTCGTCCACGTTCTCAAAGGGTATAAGGGGGGTCAGGAAGGCTGTGAGGGGAAGATAGTGAAAGGGCAGGACTGGGTCCCCACACACCACGGGGAAGAGGTCACTCGCACTATAAGGGGCCCCGACAGGGATGGGGGGAAGGGACACCCACACGCTCACTCACCGCACTCTCGTTCTCCTCACTCACTCTGTTGTCCAGGAAGATATGGGAAGGAAGGTAGCAGTCACACTGGGGCTCAAGGTCCAATCGCTCACTTGCTCCACGTTCAGGTTTACAAGCTCGCACAGTCTCACGGGGGCCGGTTTCCAATCACCAGCGCCGCTGTGAATGCGGCGCTGGGCTTTATTCCACAAGCCCCGCCCCTGTGCGTGCCCGCAGCCGCTCTGAGCGGCGCACCAGGGGCGGGGGAATCCCCACGTTCTGTTTCAGTGTTGGGTGCGTGGCCTCCGCTCGGCGTGCTGCCGATGGAGGCACCACCATGCAGGGAGGCCCCGGGGGCGGGGCTCCAGCCGGCCCGAGATCCTGTGGCTCGAGGGGGGGGCGCCACCTGAGCCCCCTGCGGCCGTCTATGCCGTGTCAGCCAGGGCCTATGCATTACAATAGGTGAGCACCGACACCTTGAATCAGGTCAGGAAGACTATAGGCAGCCAATGCAGCAAACAGAGCACTGGTGTAATGTGCTCATGGTGGCCCATCCCCATAAGAAGACAAGCTGCCGCATTCTGCACCAGCTGCAGCTTCCACACTGTCACCGTGGGTAGCCCCACATAGAGTATGTTACAATAGTCTAGTCTCAAAGTAATGAAAGCATGGATGATGGTGGCCAGGTTGGAGTCTGAGACATATGACCAAAGCCACCGCACCAGATGTAGTTGATGGAATGCACTCCTCACCACTGCCCCCACTTGGAGATCCAGGTGGAGTTGGGAATCGAGGAGCGTCCCTAGACTCCGAACCTGAGGGACAAGCGGAGGGCAAACCCCGTTAATGACGAGAGATGCCACTACTACCACCTAACCCACCAGCATCATCTCCGTCTTGTCAGGATTCAGCCTTAGTCAGTTCACCCTCACCCTCATCCAGTCCCCCAAAGCCACCAAACACTGAGTAAGCACTGAGACTGCGAGGTCTGGGTCAGATGAAAAAAAAAGAGTTGGGAGTCCTCAACATATTGATGACACTGACCATCAAACCTTCCCCAAGCACCACTCACTGAGTTCTTCAAGCCAGGAGTGAGAGGTGCCGGGGAGATGACAAACAATCCCCAAGCACCACTCGCTGAGTTCTTCCAGCCAGGAATTTGCGGAACCATTCAAGAACAGTCCCGCCCACCCTGGCCTGGTCCCACAGGCGAGTCACCAACATCTCATGGTCAATGGTATCAAATGCAGCTGACAGACCTAACAGAATCAGCAGGGTCTAACGACCTTGATTCAATTCACGGCAGAGGTCGTCAACCAAAGCCACAAGCGGTCTCAATACCATAACCTGGATGAAAGGCAGATTGCAAGGGATCTAGAAAACTGCCGTGGTCCAGATGCCCCTGCAACTGCCAAGCCACTACTCGGGAAGGTTAGAGACAGGCCGATAATTGGCCAGCAGGTCAACGTCCAACGATGTTTTTTAAAGCAGAGGCCGCATTACCGTCTCTTTGAGGAAGCTTGGAACTCTGCCCTCCCTAAGGGAAGTGTTGACTACCCCGGCCAGCAACAGCCCAGCTAGCCTTAACCAGCCAGGACGGGCCTGGGTCCAGTTCACAAAAGATGGCCCTGACTGTCTCAAGGACATCCTCTGCATCAGTAGGCG
The DNA here is from genome assembly GCA_003113815.1 of Sphenodon punctatus. Classification (NCBI taxonomy): domain Eukaryota; kingdom Metazoa; phylum Chordata; class Lepidosauria; order Sphenodontia; family Sphenodontidae; genus Sphenodon; species Sphenodon punctatus. Next base: position 3,500,177 of record QEPC01008922.1, read on the forward strand.
ACACCACTAAAACAGATCCCATGGAACCGGATGAGATGGGGCTTCCACAGCCTCTGGTTCTCCCATTGTAATAAGTAAGTAAGTTTTTATTGAGTGACCAAAGAGGTCATTTCAAAAAATACATACAAGTTAAACATACATATAAGCAAAAACAATTAAGACATTAATGGGATAGCAAAAATTAAAACATCATAAAAAAAAAACCCAAATCTGGGTTACAAGCAAGAAAACATAAGGGCCCAGATAGCCCGTATTGATGTAGAGAAAATATATATCTCCATTTAATGTTACAAACCAGCGGGCGTTACAAACCAGCAGAATAACCACAGAGGTTGTTTGCTAACTCCCCCAAACAAGCAACAGCCATAGACACAGGGCACCTTACTCTTTCAAAAAATTTACTATAAGAGCTTAACCCCTGGACACCCAAAGGGGCTGGTGGCTTAAAACACATCTTTACAGAAGGTTACAATAAAGGGCAACAAATTACCAAACCTGTGGTACTCATTGCATGACTGCCAACGACGGCAGCGTTCAGCCGACACCCTCAGCCTCCCTTCTTACAGAACTCTTTTGATAAGAAGGGGATAAGCGCCTTCAGGCAACTGCTAAGCCAAAACGTGCCACTGACCGGGACAGCGGTGAATCCAATGGACTAAGAAACCATCTAAGCATGAACTGGATACTATTGACATGAGGCTTAGTAGGGGGGACAACCCACAATTTTTGCCTAAGATCTGTCAAAGCGGGGCAATGGAAAAGGACATGAATGAGGGAGTCAGGCTCCAAAAGATCACACAGAAGGCATAGCCAATTCTCCCTCGGGACCCCCGCATATCGGCCCTTAAGGAAGTCTGGGGAAAAGGCCTCACATCTGAGACGGGTAAAAGCCTGTCTCAGACTAGCATCCGACCAAGAAAATAGATAACTGCATTTGACCTGGCAGGGGGCCAGGGCAAAATAACTGGGAGCAGCTTTCTGAACTCTTATTAACGCATCCTCTAATTGAAGATCTTGATCTGCCAGCCTCCTAAATATAAGGGATTCAGCAGACTCACCTCCGAGCGCTAGCAGATGAGCGCGAGAGAACCCCAACTTATGGACTTCTTGTTCCATCTGGGATTCCCAATCTCTCATCAAGCCATGTGTAAATGCTAAGGCAAGGAGTGACTGATCCTGCGTGGGGAACAAAGAAGTTTTCACCCATTATTTAAGGGAAACTCGAAGGGCCGCTTGCCTGATTGTATGGCTACCAGTTTCTGCTCTTAAAATTGCCTGGGGCGTACCCTTCGGGAGACCAAGAATTACCACAAGAAGCCGTTTTGAGTTACTTCCAGATCATCCATTAGGGCTAAGCCCCACACGGGAATCGCATATAGAACTTGGGGGAATACCTTTGCTCTAAATACTCAGAGGGCGGGCAAGACCAAGTTACCACCTGGGCCAAAAAAAGTGGAAACAATTGCTCCAGAGGTACGTCTTGCTTGGGCCTTAACAGCCTCAAAATGGGGCCTCCAGCTGCCACTGCGAGAGAAGATCACCCCCAAGTATCTGTATGTAGACACTTGCTCCACTGGAGTTCCCTCTATAAACCAACGGTGGCTTTTTTGGGACTTGGAGTTCCCCATTATCAGCACCTTTGTCTTAGCATAATTGATGACTAGTGCCTCCTCTTTGCAGTAAGCCCCAAATTGATTCATGACGCGTCTTAGGCCCACCATAGAATGGGAGACCAGGACTGCGTCATCTGCATACAAAAGGGCCGTAATAATCCTGCCACCAATAGAAGGGGCGTGGGAGGTACAGGACTTCAGGAATGGAACTAGGTCGTTCAAAAATAAATTGAACAACACTGGAGCCAGTATGCATCCTTGACGGACACCCCTGGCAACTTGTACCTTAGTTGTTAAACCACCAGAAAAGTTACACCGTACCTGAAGAGAGTTGCCAGAATGCAATTTCACCATTAAGAATAGTAAATGTGGGTCAATCGAGGTCTTGCTCAATTTGTGCCACAAACGCTCCCTAGACACGGAGTCAAAAGCTGCACGGAGATCGACAAAACAGAGGTAAAAATTCTTACCATAAGTACGTGTTCTTTTAGCCAGAGCTGCAAGGACCAGGGCATGGTCCAATGTGGACTTGCCCTTCTGGAACCCTGCCTGCTCTGGTTCCAGAATACCACTGGAGTCTAACCACTGTTGAAGTTTTACCAGCAGAAAACGAGCATATAATTTCCCCACTGTGCTAAGGAGACTGATGGGACAATAATTCCCCGGGCAGGTGGGATCCCCCTTCTTAAAGACGGGAACTATAATGCCATTGAGCCACTAGAGAGGAATCTCTCCGGTCTCATTAATGATAGAGAATAATGGCGCCAAAATACCAGCCCACCATTCCGAGTCATATTTCAGGCACTCAGGGAGGATAAAGTCATCACCTGGCGCCGTCCCAACCTTGAGCTGTGCGATCAGGTCCATTATATCGCCTGGGGTCACTGGGTGCCATATGGGGAAACAATCCTTCGGGTGCACCATAATCTCAGTGCACACTGAGGCGGAGATAATAAAAAGTTCTGTATAATGACGTATCCATACTTCAGGGGAAACTGAGAGGGAGGCGGTGGATTTAACCCCCAGCTTGGCGTTACGTATCATCTCCCAGAATTTTCGGGAGTCACCAGTTCTAGCTGCACTCTGGAGGGTACCCCAGCTCCTGCGCTGATACTCCAGCTTCTTATGGATCAATAACTTCCGATATGCCGTTCTAAGGGTTTGGAATGACTCTCGAGTGGCCCTGGATGGGTTAGAACTAACTACCCTTGCCGCCTTATGGAGGGTTAATCTTAGCACACTACACTCTTTGTCGAACCAACCGTGAGCAGACTTACTAACTTTGGCTGTTCTCGTGGTTGTCAAAAAGGGGGCGAGAGAATTAATCAAATTTCCATAATGGGTAAGCACATCACCCCTCATTGTTTTAATTCCCGCACAATTGTGCTCTACTATGGGGGTACACTTAACATTTATAAGAGACTGTCTGACCTCTTCTGAGCATTTGACTTGGGCGGGGCAAGATATTATCCGAGAAGCCCCAGCAACAATCCGAGGAACCCATTGTAATAAGTGTGGAGTTGAAATCATGGTGAATACAAGTGATTTTATCTGCGGTATAATCAACAAACATGTCACAGCGGGCACTGGAAGGTTCCAGTTCCAGATGGAGGGAGGCCAGACTGACCAGCCCCCTCACCACCCGGAAAAGCTCCACTGGATGAGACTTCGCAGATACTATGAGGGTAGCAAGGAATTTCTTCTTTGCTATCTGCTTAGCCACAGCATAGGCCTTTAAACTGGCACTATGCCACAATCTGTCAGCTTCTGCACAACAGGGAACTACACGCTGAAGCTCTGTGTATCTCAATAGCGCTGGCTATTGGAAGCTCAAAGCAAACAAGCAGGAAACAGATCATTGCATAAGTGTTTCATGGCTTCTCATGCACTTCCTCTTAAGCACCGCGTGCTGGCCAAAGTCAGGGATAGGATACTGACCTCAGTGTTCCATTGGGCTGATCCAGTACAACAGTTCTTATGTTCTAATGTCTATGCAGTGCTATATTATTTTGAAATATTGTCCTATGCCAGGGAAGGGAAACTGTGGCCTGAATCTGGCCCATGGCCATTTCTTTATTTGCCCCCTTTCCAATTCCTCGATTGAACCCATAAATCTAGCTCCTTAAGCACTGAAAGAAAGGGAGTGGAATTGAGGGCATGCATTCAAAGATAGGGGATGGATCCATGGCATAGATTAATGATCTGGACACACACACACACCCTTTCTTCTCCCATCCCGAGCAGACGACAAAGCTTGCACTCATTTTCTAAGTTGCCTGCAGGAGAGAGAGATTCCCCATCTATGTCCTATGTATATAAAACACACACACACATATAGACTTAGTTAGCTGAGCAAAACACTGATATGTGAAACCCATAGTACCTATATCCCAGTGTTTCACTCTGTTGGATAATGTGGAGAATGTAGGACTCCTTGCTTGTTCCAGTGAGGCCAGGCAGTAACAGGATAGTGGGTCTGGTGTTGGCATCTGGATAACGTATACTGTCATGATTATCAAACCAGTCCAAGGAAATCTGTCCTCCATCTGCTGTTTTAATAAGATCACTGAAAAGAACAATGTTGATAAAACTTTCAAAAGTGTACTATTAAAAAATAATTCCAGTATGCAAAACATTACCTGTAGAATTTTCAGCCTTAATCTGGTTTTTAATATAGAAAGGCCAGATATTAAGCATAGTTCAATTGATACCAACAGAGCTATATCAACATACTATCTGAAGATCTGGCCCTTTAAGAATGAAAGTTCTAAACATAATTTTTGCTAGATAATATTTTAAAGCCTGCAGCCTAAAGACAAATAAAACAATTAGCACAGGCTTCTAGTCAGTTTCAACTTTTTTTTGTCAAAAAGCTTCTGACAAAAAACAGGTTATGCATAAGAAACATTTATAGGATGCTGTTGGTTTTATTACTGGAGCATGAGCTTTGTCATTCATATAGTTTTTCATTCCCAATTAATACCACTAGTAACCACCACTGATGTACAAATTTTAGAGTGAATGGACCAGATCATTACTTGCCCACAGGAATGACTTCCTAGTTGCTTAGTGCCAGTGCTACCACTCAGTGCTACCAGTTAAGTGAGTAGGACCTACAGCACCAAGGACTAGTGCTGCCTGTCTGCTTTGCACAGTTTCACTAGTGTGATACAGATTCTTCTTTCACAAGGCAATTCCCAAGAGGCAGAAAATCAATTTAGATAGTCCTATGCCACCTCTCTTGCAGCACCTTGGATAGCCAGAGCACTGGAACAGAAGAGAAAGGGGAGGTTTACTCTGCTCCCATCAACAGGAGTCCTGTGGGAGCTATTTTGGAAACATATCCTTTCATGTAGCGGGTTTGCTCAGACAATGCTTACCCAAGGGGAACTACTTTTACCCTGTGGCTTACCCCAAAGTGTACACACAATGTTCAGATACTTCCAGACAAAACTACAGGTAAAGCTAGTTACCCCAGTTTAATCTTGGGCAGCTGTGTCCTGCACTGCCATCTAGGATTTGTGTGACTTACTCCACAGTAAAAAAAAATCCCAGGCTAATTTCTCTCTTTCATCCATGTGTAGCCCAGGTTGTGCAATGGGCTGTTCCAGTCCCTGACTGGCCCTTGGATTGGGCATGTGTCGTAAAGATGGCGCCCAGGCATTTTGGCTCTAGTCTGTTCCTTAGCCAAAAGCCGCTGAAATGGATCTGACTTCCTGGCCCCCATATATGTTTGTGTGCATATATGTGAGAGGGGACATGTAGAGGGTTATTTGAGAAGGAGTAATAAATAAAAATTAGTGTCCTTACTGGAGAACCTAGGAACAAAAGATAACATAGGACCTGGGGGAAATATTTCACCCTGGAAATCAGTGTAACCATACTCAAAACAGACCTGAATTTATTTCTGGTCAGGTTAAAAGAATACATCCACACTAGGGACTTAGCCTGGGAGTGTGTCAGGAGCCAGACACTACAGCCAGAGGGGGCCCCGCAGGGAGGCTAACCCTGGTGGCCTCAGGTCCAGCACTGTTGAGGAGGACCCAGGTCTGGCTATTTCTGCAGGGTTCCCCACCCACAACTTTCAATCCCCAGGATGGCTGCTTCCTGCTGGGCTCTACCTACCACATTTGCTTTCAGAAAGTCACCAATTCCTAAATCCCCTCCCCACTGCCAGAGATCGGTGTGTGTGGGTGATTTCAGACAATACGAGTCTAAAATTCACGCCGCCTGAACCACAGTCAAACACGGGCCGCTTTTGACTGTGATGAATGTCTGTTGGCTCACCGCCAGATGTGCACCACAGTCAAACGCAGCCCGTGTTTGTATTCACCATGCTTCTGGACCTCCGGACGCGAGGAGGTCGAGAAGTGTGCTGAAAGCCCACCATGGCCGTGGTGAACGGAAAGTAACTTCTGTTTACTTACCGTTCACCGCGGTCAATGGATTCCACCCCCGCCTGTGGTTGCGGCATTGGGAGGGGGGAGGGCTGCCGGGGAACGCAGGAGGTGAGGCCGTGCGGCAGCACGCTGCGCCACGCGGCCCCACCCCCTTTGGGGGGGTGTGCCGCTTTAGACGTGACGGGTGGCCGGTTTCACCATGGGCCGTGGTTTGGCGGTCCCCACGGCCAGGGGCAATGGGGCGCATGTCTGTTGGCGCGCCCCTTCACCCCCGGCCATGGTCTGAACCACCCCACGGCCCGTGGTGAAAGCAGCTGCCCGTCACGTCTGAAATCACCCTGCAAGTGTGAAAGGGGGCGAGAAAGCTTGTGTGTGTACACGTACAGGGGAAAGCCTGTGTGTGCATGTACATGTGTGTGTGAAAGCTTATGACACTTTGTCTTTGTAAGCAAACACCAGACTGCCAATTGCTAAAGAAGTGGGACTATGGAGGGCAGGGCCAGAGGGCTCCACATTTTATTTTTGCCCTAGGCCCTGAAAATTCTAAGGCCAGCCCTGGAGTGTGTGGGCTTATCCCTCTCTTTATCCCAGAGACCCAACGCAAGGTGCTAGTGTGGACTGTAGCTGCTCTGGAACAAGCAAGCACCCAGTCATGGTGGAGGGAGGCAGAGTGGGTCCCAGAGACAGCAGTGTTTGATTATTATTGTTTTTCCTTTTTTAAAGGATGGTATGTACCCATCCTTATGCCACCAAGAATGGTATGCACCAACTAAAACACGTATAGCTGTTTGGATTTCTAGGCCATGCTTCACCAGCTCCAGGATCTTCTGCATGTGCAGAATCTATCCTCCAGGAGCTCCTACTGGGGCTGCCAGCTCCAAGACCACACAATATTCAAAGATCAGCAGAACTGCCTGTTCCTGGTGGCTCTGCAGGGACACTGGGGAAAACAAGCAAGGTCTACAGTGGACTGGGCTGTGGATTATACAGCACCACACCCTCACATTGCCTGCACCATCTCCTTTCTCCTGCTCAAGTCCCCGCCCTTTAGAGCAAAGCCAGCAAGCCCAGCTCCATAGTATAGTGAAAATGGCTGCAGAGAAATCCACGCCTTATGCTAGATACCAGATAACATACTCAGGAATGTGGTGTAGCCTCTCCACCCTGAAACACAGACTATTGTACAAGAACCTGGTGGTAAGGAGGTGGTACGGTACAACAGGGATTATAGAGTATCTATGCACAGATAGTATGTATAATACCCACTACACACATTATTGGCTTTTGTTGATAAAAGGCCATTAGTAACTTTTTGCAGGAGACAGGCACTTACTTCCTGTATTGCATTGGCGGCCAGGAGGTGATGAAGGGGCGTAGGAGTGTCTGCACCCGACCTTCCCAACACCACACAGTGGGGTAGTAAGTTTCTGTCACTACAGGGCAATGTCCCTGAAGAAAGTGACAGAAGGTCTTGCTGCCAGTCACCAGCTGAGGTTTCTAGGGAGAGAGGATAATCAAATATTCAGCACCCACAGACAAAGCCATGGCAAAGTTGCTTCATTTTCTATCGGTGACTGAATATTTCAAGAGGGGAGCAATACTGTGCTTTGATTTTAAAGGAATGGGTTTATCAAAACTAAACAAAACATCAACCCAAAGCAAAGAACAGCACTACTGAATGCAAACATTATTATTATTATTATTATTATTATTATAAGCATTTATATAGCGCCAGCGATATACCTGACACTTTACAAAAAATAAGATAGACATGGTCTCTGCCTTTAGAGCTTACACTCTAAAGACAGAGGGAGGGGAGACAGGGAAGGGGGAACAGAGGGAGAGAAAAGGGATGCGACATTCATGAGGATGCGAGAACTCAGGTACACTTTCTTGGCTTGGTTACAGTAAATTGGGAGTTTACAGATAACAGGTGGGGGATAATCCCGGGTGCGGATGATTAGCAGGAGTTCGGAGGGGTGGAGCGGAAGTGGGGTTTTGAGGAGGGACTTGAAGGTGTGGAGGGTGGGGGCAAGGTAGACGAAGGCAGGGAGGGAGTTCCAGGCGTGCAGGGCAGCGAGGGAGAAGGGACGAAGGCAGTTGGCAGAGGGTGAAGGAGGGGATGGAAGAGGAGTGGAGTGCTTGAACGGGTTCGGAGGGAGATCAGGGCAGAGAAAGGGGGGAGCGAGGTTGTGAAGGGCTTTGTAAGTGAGGACAAGGAGCTTGTGCAGAATACGCTCAGGAAGAGGGAGCCAGTGGAGAGAGGAGAGGAGAGGCTGCACATGGTCAAGCGACAGGCAAGGTGGATGATCCTGGCAGCAGAGTTTTGAACAGAGATGAGGGAAGAAAGTTGAGAGCGGGGAAGGCCAGCAAGGAGGTTACAGTAGTCGAGGCGTGAGATAACTAGGGCATGGATGAGAGTTTTGGCAGAGGAGACAGACAGAAAAGGGCGGATCTTAGCAGTGCTGTGGAGGGAGAAGCAGCAGGATTTGGCGACGGAGTCAATGTAGGGTTTGAAGGTAAGGTGCAAATCGAAAATGAAGCCCAAGCTACGGGCTTGGGGGACA
>QEPC01008922.1:3518503-3534603 GCA_003113815.1 Sphenodon punctatus
AACAAAAATCCAGGCTGGGCAGGGTGGGTGGGGGGTGTCCCCCCTTCCACCCGCGCAGCCTGGGAGGGGGAGGGGGGAGGAATTAATTGTATTTCATTGATTTCAATGGGGACACAGTGCCCCATTGAAATCAATGAAATAAAACCGGTACCGGTATACTGGATTTAATCCAGGAATCCGGTTCTTTGAGAACCGGAAACCGGTAAATCCGGTATCCAGTAATACCCCGGGGTCCCACCCTTACTAAATAGTAAACACTGTAATGGTAGGACACTGTGTTACAGAACGCTGAACAGCGTTATGTCTAAAGACACCCCAAGAGATCTGAGGGTCAAGATTTCCATTCCAGCTTATATGAGTGTAAAGGCCAGTGATTAATCCTCCTGGAGGGTTGCCACTGTTGTATTTTGGGGAACTTAGCTTACAGCTGCCACTACATCAGAATCCAACCTTGGTCCCAATCTGTTTGTTCAGTGCCCAGACTGATTCCCAGTCAGAGTGACAGCTCCCACCTCTGTGTGGGTAAATTTGTGGCAGCGGCAGGAGGCGTCACATCTGAAAACACTCTATGTTATCTATGGGCGTTTCTAAATGAAATGCTACTATGTACGGCCACTCAGGAGCCACTCATTTGGCTGCCTGTCTGAAGGTGGTGTGGGGGAATCCGCACTCCTGCGAGCCACTCATCACCCTCTTGTGGCCACACACAGCGTACCTCTGAGAAATCTGGAGTGCAGCATGCAGGACAAGCCAAAAAAGTTTAAGGTCATTGATGTCAGTGGCAAAGCTCCCATTGATTTTAATGGTGGAGAATTGTCTTTTCTGAGATTTTAATTGTAAAAGTACAATGCAAAACGCCTAGCTTCTTTGTTAACTATATATTGTTTATAAACCAAGATATTACCATAGTAACTTAGATTAAACTTCATTCAAATTGCTTACCAATATTAAAAGGAGAACTAACCAATAACAAAGTTATAAATTATAAAAACATTAACATCTTATTAACATTTTGCCAAGAAAAGAACAACAACGAAATGGAATGTAGTTTTTTGGATCATATAGCTTTGTTTGGTTTTGCTGCACTAAGTCTGATTATTTGGGATTGCTCTTCATTTGGCAGATAAATTAACTGCTATGCTTACATTTATTAAGTGAGAAAAACACTTTTCCATCAGTGATTCTTATGTGCACTGATAGTTGTGAAATCAGCACAGTGAGTCCAGTTTTCCAAGCACTATACTAGCACCAGACCCAATGAGGGGAATACTTTAAAGACAATAAAGACCATATAATTAAATAGACCGCCCACACAATACTAGTCATTACCTACCAACCCTCACTGGAAGTAATATGGGACATCATCAGACAACAACAACCCATACTCAATGGAGGCCACACTCCTGAAAGAAATTCTTCCTGAACTCCTTCTTCTGGTCTTCAAACAATCCCCCAATCTCTCAGAACTGATTATCATGAGCAAACTCCCTTCCGACCAGGACACACCAACCCAAGGAGGAACATGGCCTGCCAGGAGAACAGCAGGTGTAAAACAGCAGATATGTCTATTATATCCATTATCAATACCCCTCTACCCCTCGCAGCAAACAGTTCAAAAGTCAAACACTACACATGCCAATTACAGCATGTGATGAACTTCATTCAGTACACTAATAGCCCCATAGGAAACTACTTCGCTGAAACCAAACAAACAGTCTACAATCTCTAATGCGCTCCCACAGCAATTATTATAGACAAGACCACTGATTCAGCTGTGGGTGAGAGCAGCCATTCAATTTCTGGTCTCTCAGTGCTCATCCTGAAAGAGAACGTGTCACCTTTGAAAGATTGGTTTGGGAACATTGGATATAAAAAACAATGGACTAAATAGCGATACTAACATCAAGACTTGCTATAAGACTGTAACCAACAGGCAGTTTGCTATTTACCCGTACACTGCCGTTTATCCATTATTGTGTTTAAAGTGCCAACAGTTATTTTCTAGGTCTGACATTAACATCTTTTTTTAAAAAACCACACAAAACAATACCCAACCCACTTTCTTTTTATTAGAGTGGAGTTATACATTTACCTAAGAATAAAATATACAAAACAGTATACTATCAGGCAGCGCCGGGGCTCATTCTGGAGCTGGGGCTCATGCCAGCACTCCCAGCACAGCTGCGGCGGCATCCAAGAAACGACAGTCGGCGCAGGCGGGGAGGGGCTGTCAGGCCCCGCCTCGCACTCAGACGCTGATGCGCTGACGAGTCCTCAAGCAGCGCAGGCTGAGCCCGGCAGGGCGGGGCCGCCATCCGCGCTGCGATGCTCAGCGCATCTGCATGCATGACAGGGAGGAGCCCCACAAGATAAAGAGGCAGCCAGTGCCCAGTAGCTTTGCCAGTGATCAGCTTGCTGTGAGAAACTGGCCCTTGTGCGATTGTGCTTATCAGTGGAAACTGTTGGATTAGTGACAGAGTGCAGAGTGCGTGTGATTGGTGAGTGTTAAAGGCATGTTGTGCGAGTGAAAGAGAGTGAGGGTGATTGTGTAGAGTGTTTGATACAACTTCCCTGCTTCCCCTCTGAGACTTAGGCCCCTCCCTGTTCCTTTAATCCTGAGAGACTGTAACCTTTCTCCCCTCCTATAACGCCGTCCTGGACTCCTTCCCCCTTGGCCCTCACTATTTGGATCACCCTAATTCCCCAAGTGTCTGTGCGTGAGTGTTGCACCTTGGGTGGTGGTGAGTTGTGTACAGCGCTGGGTGTGAGAGCCCTGAGCTTGGCATTCCTGATTACTGCTCCCTGTGATGATCTGGCCTTCTCCTGTACTGGGAGTATTAGGGCCACACAAGATCCTGAGGGAATCCTATAATACCTGTTTGGTACCAAGCTCAGGGGGTGCATGGAGAGAGACTGAATTCCTTCCCTTCTTCTCCTTCAATTCCTCCCTGTCCCTTACATATACCCTGAATGATTTACATTCACATTTTACATATCAATTACATTCTCTTCATTTTTAATTATTACAAAATTTAAACTCAAGAACAAAATTAATGCTGAATGAATATATTGTTATGAAAATTAATAATAGTATCTATATAGTGCCAATAGTGTACCTGACACTGAACAATCATTAATTAGAGACAGGTCCCTGTCCCAAGGAGCTAACTCCCAAGGAGTTAGACAAGGAAGAGAAGACAAGGGAGAAGGGAACATCAAGAGAAAGGGCTACGTTCATATTTTTATTATTTTTAAAATTTTTACTATTTTTCTACCCTGCCCCCGCCTGCTCACAGAGCAGCTTGGATGGGCTTCCAAAATGCATAAAAAATAAAAACACACATAAATTATCATTAAAAACATTTTAAATGATAAAAAGAACTGAAAGGGCAGAATTCCCCCTCCACAACCCAACCCACCCTACCAGTCTCCCTCTCCAAAGGCCCGATGGAACAGCCAGGCCTTACACTGTCTATGGAAAGAGGGGAGGTCCGGGGCCAGACGGGCCTCCATCGGGAGGGAGTTCCACAGCCTGGGAGTGGCCACTGAGAATACCCTCCCCATCATCGCCACCTGAGAAACCCGGGGGGCTTGGAGTCGGGCGCTCCCAGCCAACCACAGGGGCTGATCCAGGACTCGGGGGGTGAGGCGATCCCACAGATAGGTGAGGCCCAGACCGTTTAGGGTTTTATAGGTCAAAAACAACACCTTGAACCGGGCCTGGAAGACTATAGACAACCAGTGCAGAGCACAAAGCACTGATGTAATGTGCTCACAACGACCCGTCCCCGTAAGGAGATGGGCCACTGCATTCTGCATCAGCTGCAGTCTCCGGGACTGTCACCAGGGGTAGCCCCATGTAAAGCGCGTTGCAGTAGTCTAGTGTTGAGGTGATGAAAGCATGGATTATGGTGGTTAGATTGGAGTCCGAGACATATGGCCGAAGTCGTCGCACCAGATATAATTGGTGAAATGCGCCCTTTGCTACAGCTGCCACCTGGACATCCAAGTGGAGCTGCGGGTCAAGGAGCACCCCCAGACTCCGGACCTGAAGGACCAACGGAGGGTGGACCTCATCAATTATGGGTGCCATCACTCTCTCAGCCCCTCCCATCTTAAAGTTACTTTTTCAGTTTTAGCTCTTATTGTAACTTGCAGATTCCTTCCAGTAATTCATTCCTGCTTGAAATTGCTGTTTTGTGTTACTGTAAGGACCTAGCCTTGAACCAGTACCACTGGGGCCCTGAGTGCAGTTGTGGGCACCTCCACCTCAGCAAGGCACCCTAGCAAGGGCCCAGGGATGGTGCTGTTGGCATTCTGTCATGCTGGTCAGGCCACACACACCCTCAGCCTTTCTCCACGCCCCCAGTTTCCTGGTTGGCTGTTGGTGTCAGCCCGTGTCGCTGAGCTTCCCTGCAGGGGGGGCGGCTGTGGGGCCGCGAGCCGTCGGGAGTGATCAGATGGCCCCCTCCCGGGACTGCGGCACCAACACCAGAGGGAATCTCGATGCAGCAGGTTGCCAAGGCAACCCGCTGCCACACAGATGGTGCACAGCTGTAATCAGTAGACCCACCTGGCCAGGGAATGTCGCCAGCGCTGCTCCACGCGACTGCAGGCACAGCGAGGGGGGGGGAGCCTGACACATAAAAGACCAGTGCTATGAGGCGCACAGCGCTGGTAATCAGAGTGGAGAAACCGGCCGTGAGCAAGTTAAGTGACCCTTTCTGTGATATTGTGTGTGCCAGAGTGTGTGGATTGCCTGGCTGACTGTGCCCCTTGCCCTCCATCCCAGTGTGTGTCTGAGCGTGTGGGTGAGTGCGCTGCGAGATTGGTTTACCCCCTCCCTTTGGGGCCCCCTTCCTCACCTCCTTGCCAGCGAGAACCCCACCCCCAAAGCACTAATCTGGTTCCGTGCCCTGTGATTCCTCACTGACCCGCACTCCGCTCCCCCTTTCCTCCTCCCCGTGAGTGAGTAGACCGCGAGCGTGTGGTGGGCAGCAGGCCACGCTCTCGGTTATATGCCCTGCGCCCTATGATGATAGACGCCTGACCTGGTTCATGGCATTGGGCCAACTTTCTATCCTGATGGGCATTGTTTCCCTCGCAGCCCCAATCAGAGCGAGAGCGTGGACTGGGTTTAGTTGTGTGAGCGACGCGTGGGTGTTCCTTCCTTCCCCTCTTCCCCGAAACCGTCCCTGTCCCAGTGACAGTTGGCCTGTATATAAGACCAGTTAGCAGCCACAGGAAGCTGTGCGGTTCATCAGTCACTTCTTGGTGTGCTTTCCTCTGTTGCCTACTGTGTTGTCGCCTCCTGTTTCCATGCACTTTTGCACTGGCTCTGCACACCCCCTGACCTCCTGTGTGCCTTGGGCCAGCTGGAGGCTGACCCTTACCTTGGAATAAGGAACCTAGTCCTTCAGATCCTGTTTGTGAGTTTGGTTGTCCCTGTCAGCATGTCCTGGTTCCTGGGAGTGTGGTTGGCATCTGCCACAATGGGGACTTGACGTCTGGCAGGATGGGGGCCTGGTGACTGTGGGATGTACCCCCTAGTGACTGCCTAAGCAGTTCCCTATGCAACGGCTTCGAGAGCCCGCTCAACCCTGTTGGAGTGGAGTCTATTTGAATTCTGTTGATTGGTTCTGACCAGCTGGCTCCCTGCATCTGCCTTGTCTGTCTTGTCCAGTCTGTCTTCCCACCTTGTCTGTTTTCCCCTTTTGTTCATGTGCTGATTCCCGTTGTGTCCCTTGATACTTGGACCCCTGATGCTCCTATGACTCTCCCTGCACAACTGTCTGCACCCCATTCCTGCACTGGCTTACCTGGACCTGAGACCCCGGCACTGATTCTGCACCTACTTTCTGTGCCCTACCTAGCCCCTGTGTTCCTGACAGTTACATAAAGTTAATTTCAATTCACTTCCAAACTTTGTGTTGTGCAACAAATGGGAGTATATATTTATTCACAAGTATATGCTGCCCTTCCTGCAGAGGTTTAGGGCGGTTTACAATCCATAAATAGTGAGTGATACTGTTTCTTCTTAACACAAGTTCCCATTTCAATAGCCCTTCAGGACAGAATTTGTTGGGGTGCACTGTCAGGCTATGAGGAAACAAGCCCTTATAGATACCTAACATTGAGCCTACTTTTTGCCCCAGTTATAGTGTAGTATTCATTAGAGAATATGTTCATATTGTAGGCTCTGATATGGATGACCAGGGCAATGTTCCAGGGAACTTTGTCTCTGCTAAGTCTCCATCTATTTATACCCAATGACACTTTTATTCATGTACAATGTAGCAGAGGGATGAGTCCTAATGTTAACAGCCCAATAACATATTTTAAAATTAGGCTAAGCCAATTCCTTCCCCTTCTTAAAATAATCTAGAATATTTTTTGTAATGGGTGTGTGTGTTTGTTTTTTAAAAAAGTTTCATAAGAAATTGGTGATAAATTTTATTCAGCCTCCAAAAGGAACTACCTGTAATTAAATTTGGGAGCATACAATGAAACAGAAGATCTTGATCACACCACCTCCTGTGGAGGAATTTTTATAATAAGACCCTTATGAACTGAAAACCGAACAAGAACCAGAATAAAATGGAGGACAGAGGGATGTCGAGTAAAGAGAATCATCCTCTTCAGAAATAAACTTTAGCCTTTTTAACAAAAGCTAATTACCTTGACCATGCAGGCTGAGAACAGTTTCACACTGTTTCTTTTATAAGTAGATAAGAGATAAATAACCTTGCAGCTGCATAAACTAATTTTATTGTTTAGACTGTTAGAATAGCCATATTGTTGGGGAACAGACTTGCTGATTATGTAAACAATTGCTGTAGCCTTTCACTTTGTATGACGTTATTTTGATTGACAACCTGTACTTATCTGTTTGAACTGGTATCTATAAAATACCTATGTAATTTCTGCTCGAGAGACCAGTTTTGAATCTTTGCATAGGTTCATTACTCTCTCTCTCTTTGCGCTTTGAGATTAAACATAGAACTCTGACAGATTTTCACCAGCAACTTGTGAGTATGAGAGTTTTCTTCTACACTCCTAACGTTGTCAGATGAACTTCTTCCTGATATTAATCCAGTCTGATCTTGATTAATCTATATATCATCTTAATCACTTAAAAAGTATTTTAGATATAATTTTTACATCTATGGTTGGGAGGGAGATAGGTCTTTAAAACGCGCATCATCCACAAATTTCCCCCCAATTAATAGCAATGTACTAGGCCTTTCAACTCAGTATAGCTCTGCATACTACTCAATGTAGTATGGCTCTTATTACAGACCTATTTTTGTTATTAGAGTAACAAAAATGAAGACGACTCCTTTGTTTTCATTATCGAATAACGAAAATGAATGAACAAAATAATGAAAGATTTTTGTTTCATTATTATGAGATAAAAAATACATTTTTGGCTATAATGTTTTTGTTTTTCATTCAATTTGGATGACACTTGGCGAGATTGTACCACAAGTGGAGGGCATTATGCCTGCCAAATTTCAGAAAGTTTGGATAAAGGGATTCAGTTTGTACAAGCAATTGAATTTTGTGATTTTGAGAAAAGCTGTGTACCCATTTCTGGCTATAACGTCTTTGGCTTCCATCCAATTTGGACAAAACTTGGAAAGATTATACCCTTCCCCAAGTGTAATATCTCTACCAAATGTCAGAAAGATTGGACAAAGGGTCCTGATGTTATAAGAAATTTAATTTTAAATACATTTCTGGCTATAACAACTTTGTATTTCATCCAGTTTACATGTCATGTGGCAGGATTGTATCTCACATCTGCAGGACTATCTCTGCCAAATTTCAGAAAGATTTGATAACAGCTCTTAATTTTGATAAAGGTCCTCCTGCCCCCTCCTGGGGTGTTCTCTGCAAGTTGATGAATACCGCACGCACCTGGGGTGCCTGCCCAGATTGGAGCCCGTGTCAAGCAGCAGAGGTGACAGATATCTCCTCTGGCCAATTGGCTTGGCATTTCAAAGACATTCACACCCCTAGGACAGAGAGGTGATTGGTCTCTTACTGCATGCTTCCAGGACCCCTTATGCTATGTTTCTGAAATTTGGCAGAGATAGTAACCTTGGAGAGGGTATAATCTATCCAAGTTCATCCAAACTATATGGAAGACAAAGAAGTTACAGCCAGGAATGGGTACGCAGCTTTTTGTAAAATAGCAAAATGCAACTGCTTATAAAATCAAGTCCCTTTATTATTATTATTACTTTTATTATTATTAATAATATTTTATTTTATTTTATTTTGCTAGTGGAGCATTTAGGCAGTGGATGGGCATGGATTCAGGATTCCAGTTAGTGGATTCAAAAAGTTAGACCAGCTCTATCTTGTGTCACATGACTTTCTTGTCATTATCCTCCTGACATTCAGCTGAAGTGTCAGCTACTTATCATATGCTAATCAAACCCTAATATGTTTATATTTAGCTCCTTCCTTAACATCTTCTTGAGGAATAGATGTTTGAAGTCTCTCATCAACTACTGTCCAATAAAAGAATCATCTTAACTACTTTGTCTCTTGTCTTTCTCCTTTTTCTTAATGAAGATAAAGATATTCATTTCAATGGGATTACTCACAGTAATAATTTTAAACAGATATGTAGGTGTTCACAGGACTGGGAACTTGCTGTGCAATTTAATTATCAAAATAGGTTTGATTGCCTTAGATCAAGCAACAGTTCCCAGTCTGTTTAGAAAAGATGTTGGCTTGAAAAAGAAATTTTATTCTAAAACTCATGAAACAGAATTCCAGTGGCTCTTTAAGCATATAATATAACATAACAAATAAGTATCAATTAGCAAGGGGTGTAAAACAACAAAACCAATGGTACAATCCTCTGACTGTTCAGCATTGGTGCTACACCTTAGTGCCCATCACTTCTATAAGACTTGTGCTGGTGCCAAGTACTACTTGGGAGACTTTAGGGCCATTGCTGGCAGGGATTGTGAATGCCTCCCTTCGGGAGGGCAAGGTGTCTGATGGCCTCAAAACTGTGGTTGTCCAACCCCTGCTCAAGAAACCATCTCTTGAAATCGGTATTTTCAGACGAGATGCTACCATGCATGGCTACCCAGGAGCCATGGATCCGACTGCCTGTCTGAAGGTGGAGTGGCTGGATGCGTGCTCCCGTGAGCCACAGAGCACCCACTCATGGCCACGCACAGAGCCATGCCGGGAAATTTGGAGTGCTACATGCAGGGCCAGCCAAATATACAGTCTTGTGGCCAGGGTAGCCAGTAGCCATGCTGGAAGCCGCCCATTTGAATTGCTCCCAAGCACTCCACCTGCATGAGTGTTCCATGGCAGAACCACACAGTAGCCACAGACCCCCCCCTCCCCCCCGTGCCCATTGGCTTCCTTGTTTGAAAACACCCATTGATTCTCCCACCAGCTCTTACCCTGTGTCTAATCTTACCTTTTAAGGGTGGTTGCCCCCACAGCTTCAGGTGCATCTCAATGCTATTGGATACTTGGGTCTTTGTCAGTCAGGATTTCATCTGGTCATGATGTATGAGAGACAAGGTTTTTGGCTTGGCCCAGGGATCCAACACATGGCAGTGAGACTGTGCTTGTGGCTTTGGTTGACAATCTCCAGTTGGAAATCAGCAGGGGTAATTGCAATTTGTTGATTTGTTTTGATCTTTTGGTAGCCTTTGATACAGTTTATTTATTTTATTTATTTATTTTTAAAATGTATACCCCGCCCCTCCTGCCACAGGCAGCCCGGGACGGCTAACAAAACAAATCCATAAAAACCAATAAACTATATAAAAACATCACATAGCAAAAATCACAATAAAAATGAGGAGAACAAAAACCCACCCCCAAACACCCACCCCATCCACCCTCACCCTTCTCCCTCGCCAAACGCCTGACGGAACAGCCAGGTCTTACAATTCCTACAGAAAACTGGGAGGTCTGGGGCCAGATGGGTCCCCACCGGGAGGGAGTTCCAAAGGCACGGCGTGGCCACCGAGAACGCCCTGTCCTGCATAGTCTCCCAGATGACCACAGGGCCCGGTCAAGAACCCAGGGAGTGAGGCGGTCTCGCAGATAGGCAGAGCCCAGACCGTGTAAGGCTTTATAGGTCAAAACCAACACTTTGAATCAGGCACGGAAAACTATTGGCAGCCAGTGCAGAGATCGGAGCACTGGTGTAATGTGCTCTCGGTGGCCCAGCCCCACCAGGAGCTGGACCACCGTTTTCTGCACCATCTGCAGTTTCCGAGCCGTCACCATAGGTAGCCTCGTGTAGAGCGCGTTGCAGTAGTCTAACCGAGAGGTGATAAAAGCATGGATGATCGTGCCCAGATCTGGAACCGAAACCAGCGGCCAAAGCCACCGCACCAGATATAACTGGCGGAAGGCACTCCTCGCCACAGCCTCCACCTGGAGATCCAGGCAGAGCTGCGCATCGAGGAGCACCCTCAGGTTCCGAACCTAGGAAGTCAATGGCGGACAAACCCCCTCAACTGAGGGAGCTATCATCTCCTTCGACTTACCCACTAACATCACTTCCATCTTGTCAGGATTCAGTTGTAGTCGATTAGCCCTCATCCAGTCCCCCTCAGCTGTTAAACACCGGGTAAGCACCGATACAGCCGGGCATGGGTCAGTTGAAAATGAGAGGTACAGTTGGGTGTCATTCGCATACTGATGACACCTCACCCCGTACCCCCTGATCACCTCGCCAAGTGACTACATGTACATGTTGAACATGAGAGGGGACAGGACAGAACCCTGCAGGACCCCACATGAGAGGTCTCGGCGAGATCACCAAGCACCACCCGCTGAGTTCTCCCAGTCAGGAATGAGCGGAACCATTCAAGAAAAATCCCGCCCACCCCTGCTCTACCCCCCAGGCGCGTCACCAACATCTCGTGGTCAACGGTATCAAATGCAGCCGACATATCTAATAGGACCAAAAGGGTCGAACGACCCTTATCCTTTTCACGGCACAGATCATCCACCAAGGCCACCAATGCTGTCTCAGTGCCATGCCCCAGACAAAAGCCAGACTGTGAGGGATCCAGATAACTGACGCAGTCGAGGTGCCCTTGGAGCTGCTGAGCCACTACCCGTTCAATAACCTGATACCCAGTTGATCAGGGAGTGTTGATGACATGACCAGGGCCGGCCCCAGGGTTTGTGAGGCCATGTGCGAAGTCTTGGTGTGGGGCCTAATTTGCATAATTAGGCACCACCTAATTATGCAAATGTATACAGTTACATAAAACTTACTTCCTCTGGACAGGAAGAATTCCCATTCTCCACCTCTCCAAGCAACCATGGAGAAGCATGACCTCCTAATGCTTCCCCCCCTCCCCAGCCAAGTGTCTACCACCACTCCCCAGGAGTGGTTCCACTGCAGGGGCAGCCAAGCGGGCAGTGACACAGGCACAGAGAGACTGACTGCGTCCACTGCCTTACTGGAGGAGGGGCCAGGGGGTGAGCTTAGCCAGTCTGGCCTCCAGGGCCTGTTGCTTCTTGCTGCCAGTGCCGCCTGTGCCTTGTGCACGCATGCGGTGTGACCAGTCCAGAGGTGCTGCTATCTCACACACAAGACACCCAAAATGCAGCTAGCTTATTAAGCGCATTATGCCATGAAAAGAGACATATAACCAGTTCAGTTGTGCCCCCATAATCAGTTCATGCTGCCCCCACCCCATAACCAGTTCATTTCTGCCCCCGCCCCCATATAATCTATTCACGCTGCCCCCACCCATAACCATTTAATTTGTGCCCACGGGGCAGCGTGAATTGATTATATGGGGGTGCAAATGAACTGGTTATGGGGTGCGGGTTTAAAGACAGTATTCCTGTTAGCAATAACTTCATTAAGAAGAGTTAGTGAAATAGCAGCCATAATAATCTCAGAACCATATTTGCAGATTTATTTTCCAAGACAGAATAGATATTGCTTTACATCCTAAATTCCTACCTAAGATAGTATAAGTAAGACAGTTGTGAGAATGTGGCCCTTTTTACACGGGTCTCTCCTCCCAGCCGTAAACACGCAGATTTCTGTGTGTTCATGGGTGGGGGAACCCCATGTGAATGACGTGGTGCACGCGCCCATGGTGAGTGGGGGTGCGTGCGCGCTCGCCTAACACGCATCCCCACTCACCCCCCCACTCATCCCCACGCACGGAGCAACCGGGGGAAATGGTGGTTACTATGTGGGTGTGGATGAGTGGTGGGTGAGTGGGGATGTGTGTGCAGCTGTGTGCATGCCCCATCCATGCACTGGCGCGCCCACGGACTCCCCACCCGGCGGAGCCATGTAAAAATATCATGTGAGGAGCCACTCGAAGAAGAACAGAAGGTTGCTACCTTGCAAACAAGGTTCTTTGAGATGGCTCCGAACATTCTCACAACACCCACCCTTCCAGTCCCGCATGGAATTCTTTTCTTATATTTCTAGAAAGGGTTGAAAGGAACTGTCATTCAGAGGGGGAGGGTTCTTTTTATACCAGAGGAGCTCAAGACCATCATGTGGTCTATTATTTGAACAGGGTGAGCATGCACAACCCAGTTGTGAGAATGTTGGGAGCCATCTTGAAGAACCTTCTTTACAAGGTAGCAACCTTCTGATCAGCACGTGGGGAGGAGCTGTTTGTAAACAGCCTTATCTCCCAGCCCGATCCAGTGTCCACGCTGCTGCTGCTGCTGCTGCTGCTGCTGCAGCACTACTAGAAGGCAGAGGCAGGTGGGGATGGGGTCTGGAGCCAGGGAGGGGAGGAAGAATCACTTTCTGGCTGAGAAGCTGGCTGCCGTCTGCTGCCCAGCCAGGCAAGTGCGGGGCCCCAGCTGGCAGCGGGGCCATGTGCGGCCGCACATGTGGCACATGCCTCGGGCTGGCCATGGACATGACTGTGTGACCTGGCAAAGGTTTTCAGGACTGCTCTTGTTGGGCAGTGGCTCATCATCCCCTCGGGAGCTCCTTTGTGGAGTCACGCAGGGTTCCTTGTCCCCACTCTTGTTCAGTGTGTATCCAAGGCCACTGGACAATGTGTATCCAAGGCCACTGTATGAAGATTTGGAATGACGTGCCATCAGTATGCTGATGATGCCCAACTATTTTTCATCTGACCCAGATCCTGCAGTCTCAGCACTTGCCCAGTGTCTGGCTGCCATTGGGGACTGGATGCTGGTGAGCTGATTGAAGCTGAATCCAGACAAAACTGAGGGTGGCCTTGTGACATAGGGGACATAATAACCCCTGTTGTTAATGAGACTCAGTCTCCTTTGGTCGCTCAGGTTTGCAGCATTGGGGTGCTTTTGGACCCATTGCTGTGCTTGGATCACAAGGTTGTGGTGGTGGTCAGGAGCGCTTTTCACCAACTTCATCTGGTGAGAAGGCGGCAACCTTTTTTAATCAGATTCAGATTTGGCCACAGTTGCCCGTGCCTTTGTAACTCTGAGACTAGACTACTGCAGTGCATAGATGGGGCTGCCCTTGATGACTGTTCGGAAGCTGCAGTTAGTGCAGAATGTGGCAGCCCATCTTCCACCAGGTATATCGCTGGGAGCACATTACACCAGCACTCCAGAGTCTGCACTGGCTATGAATACCTTTCCAAGCACAATTCAAGGTGCTGGCTTTGACCTATAAAGCCCTAAATGGATGGGTCCCCAAGTATCTGAAAGACCGCCCCTTCCCTCATGTCCTGTTGTAGCTTCTGAGGTCAGCTTGGAGTGCCGTCCTGCAGGTACCATCTGTCTGTGAAGTTTCCACAACAAGGGCACACACAGGCATTCTCAGTGGCTGCCCCACAATTATGGAACTTCCTCCCCTTGGAGATTCATCTAAACCCATGCCTTCTCATCTTCTGGAAGCAATGCAATACCTTTCTCTTTGGCCAGGCGTTTATATAGGTTTGAGTGGGAAGGGGGGGGGGAGGTTTAAGGGTTGTTAGATGTTTCTATAGGTTGTAAGCTGACCTGAATTTGAATAGGACAAGAGAGCCAGTGAGGTGTAGTGGATATGGTGCCGGACGTGGTCCTGAGAAGCTAGGGTTCAAATCCTGACCTAACCATGAACTCACTGGGTGACCCTGGAAAAGTCACAACCTTTCAGCCTTAGTTCCCCATCTGTAAAATGTGTGTGTGTGTGTCTCCCTGTGTCCCCCTCACCCATGTCCATTTAGATTGTAAGCCCACTGGATAGGGACCTGTCTCCAAAGAAATCTGTGACTGTAAAGCACTGTGTATGCCTAGTAGCACTATAGAAATGACTAGTAATAGGAAGGGTGGGATACAAATCTGAATGAATGAATAAATAAAATACTAGTGCTAAATAGCCAGAGCATCATTACTTAAATGTATTTAAGTGAGAGCCTTGTAAAATTCAAATCAGAGCCTTTAGTTATTAAATGATGTAGTCAAAGTAGTATAAGAGCTATTAACAAGTACTTATGGAGGACAGGATTCAGGAGACTGGAGAAGAGCAAATTTAGTAACTGTATTTAAGAAAGTGATCAAGACCCAGCAAATTATGGACGAGTATACCCTATTCCATTGTCTGGTAAGTAAACTTTGTATTAGTTTATAAAATTATAATTAGTAAAAATTATAAAGCAATGAGTTAGTAAGCACCTAGAGGACAATGACCTGTTAAATAGTAGCCATCATGATTTTTTAAAAACAACAACAAATCATACCAAACCAACCTTATTTCCCAGTGACTGGTTAACTGGGGAAGGGGAATACAGTGCAATATATGACAGTAGTATGTCTTTTGACACTGTCACATGACATCCTCATAAGTGAGCTAAAGACTTCAGCTCATTAGATTATAAGGTATGTATGTACACTTGGGGCACAATCCTCTGCCATTAAAGTAAATGAGAAGCTAATGATTTCAATGGTCAGAGGATTGTGCCTTAGTTTAAAATGATAATTCAAAGTCTAATTAATAAGCCGTAGGCAGGGACCGCGTCTATCTTGTTGTTCTATAAAGCGCCAGGTACACAGCTGTGCTATACAAATGCTTATAATAATAATAATTAATAATAAATTAATTAATTAATGACTTGCCAGAAGGAGGTTGTAGATGGAGTTCTGCAGGGATTCATCCTAAGTCTGGTGCTCTTCAATAGTTTTGATAACTTGGATGAAGGAGTGGAGCAGGAGTGGATAAGAGATAGATTGCCCTCTACCAGCGGCTGCTCCCCCTGCAGGGAATTCAGGGCAGTGCCCCCCCCAAAGCCCTGCAGGGGCCACCGGAGCCGAAACTGTTTTTCTTTTTAAAAAAACAAAAAACCTGCTGCCACTTATGACAGCTACAGCAGCCTCTGAGCTGCTGCAGAGGCTGCTGTTGCTGTCACTACGGTGTTCTTCTCCCTTTGGGGACCCACCCACGCTGGGAGTGGGTCCCCAAAGGGACAAAAAGGGCTCAGCTGCTCAGCCGCCCAAAGCGTTTTCCTATGGAAAATGCAATTTGGGCGGCTGAACTCCTCCATCCACAGCACGCATGGGACGTGCTGTGAAGGGAGGAGCAAAGCCTTTCCATTGCGCTCAATGGGCGCAATGGAAGTTCTTGCCAGGGCAGTCGCGCTGACCACCCTGGTGAGATAGCTTGACTCGGGGGACTGAAAATGGAGGAAGTGTGCATGCGCGCTTCCTCCCTGCCTCAGTCAGTCCCCGAGAGAGTGCCTCAGTCTCTGCGCGGGTTCCCGCTGCCGCTCCTGCTGCCATTGCCTCTCGCCGCTCAGAGCGGGGGGGAGGCGGGGAAGAAGCGGCAATGGCAGCGGCAGCGGGAACTGCTGGACTGTTTGTTTTTTTATTTTTTTATTGCCTGCGCGTCCTGTCTCCATGCGCAGGGACACGTGGGCAATTTAAAAACACAAAAAAACAGCTAAACTCCCCCCGCCTACGCCTAGGAGGACTGCTGGGTGCCGAAGGAGGAGGAAGGAGCAGTCAGACTCAACAGGTAAGACTGACTGATCCCTCCCTCCCCCACCCTGTACCCGACCTCCTCCACCCCCCTCCACCCCACCCACATCCTCCCCCTAGGGTGAGCCTGTTCCCCACCCCCATCCCGCACCCACCCCTAGGCT
>QEPC01008930.1:25966-52184 GCA_003113815.1 Sphenodon punctatus
CCGCCTGCTCACGGGGTCACCTTACCCACGTCATTTCCCCCTACGACACATCCGCCTGCTCACGGGGTCACCTTACCCACGTCATTTCCCCCTACATCACATCCGCACGCCCAGGGAGGGACTTCCGGGGACAGCGAACACTGACGGGGGCGGGACTTCCGGTCCAGTGACAGTTTGATTGACAGTAGTCCCCTTCCTCTCTCAGCCCTGCAACATGCCTAAATAAAAACCAAGGGTGGTTAAAGGATGTTTTAGTGTCATATCTGTTTTCACCGTAGGGCTGAAACTCTATTCTTATTAAATAACACGCGAAACAAGAATCAAAATTCTTTTGGTATTATTGTAAATGAGAATGAGATGAGATTCGGCGCATTCTTGTCTAGAAACACAAGAAATTTCAAGAAACAAACTTCCCAATGCTGATGGGTGGGTGAGGGGAGGGAGAAGAAAGCTATGCTGTTCCCTGCCCAGATTTTCATACAAATTAAAATGGCTTAAAATCAGAGGCCTCATTTGTTTTTCAGAGATTAAAAGTTCAATTTTTGATCTGTGTAATAGGGGGACGCTTGGTCGGACTTAAACAGAAATAGAATGCTTCAAAATTCCTAGAGCTTTAGATGCTTAAAATAATGTCAGCTGTAAAAAGAAATACAATTTCTCATGCTTTATTTGGCATTTCATTTGCTCTTTTTCAATGAAGAGTTGTAACAATTTATTATCTTGGCAGACAACATACAGTACAGATGAAAGAAATAGTCATTTGACGTGGGAGGAAAAAGTCAGAACGCGAATATTTTACTACAGAAAAGCCTGCAGAAAAGACTTATTCTGCTATTAAAAGTTATTGCCAAAAACAATAACCTTTATGGAGTCATCATGCTTTTGATTTACCAAAGCAAAAAATGAAGTTTTGCAAGCAAGTCTGTGACACTGCAGAACTATTTAACAAAGATAGATGATACTTTGGATCAGAAATGGTGTTCCTTATTACTTCACACTTCAGCAACCTAAACTTTTTTCCACTTAATTTCCTTTATTAATTTTAAAGAAGATGACACTTAAGCGCTCTGTTCTCACATTACAGGATATGTTTGCTGAGTAACGTAGACCTATGAGGTTTTAGCTGGAAAGAAAATTAATTCCGAGGGTGTTTTCAGACGTTACGNTGGCTTAAAATCAGAGGCCTCATTTGTTTTTCAGAGATTAAAAGTTCAATTTTTGATCTGTGTAATAGGGGGACGCTTGGTCGGACTTAAACAGAAATAGAATGCTTCAAAATTCCTAGAGCTTTAGATGCTTAAAATAATGTCAGCTGTAAAAAGAAATACAATTTCTCATGCTTTATTTGGCATTTCATTTGCTCTTTTTCAATGAAGAGTTGTAACAATTTATTATCTTGGCAGACAACATACAGTACAGATGAAAGAAATAGTCATTTGACGTGGGAGGAAAAAGTCAGAACGCGAATATTTTACTACAGAAAAGCCTGCAGAAAAGACTTATTCTGCTATTAAAAGTTATTGCCAAAAACAATAACCTTTATGGAGTCATCATGCTTTTGATTTACCAAAGCAAAAAATGAAGTTTTGCAAGCAAGTCTGTGACACTGCAGAACTATTTAACAAAGATAGATGATACTTTGGATCAGAAATGGTGTTCCTTATTACTTCACACTTCAGCAACCTAAACTTTTTTCCACTTAATTTCCTTTATTAATTTTAAAGAAGATGACACTTAAGCGCTCTGTTCTCACATTACAGGATATGTTTGCTGAGTAATGTAGACCTATGAGGTTTTAGCTGGAAAGAAAATTAATTCCGAGGGTGTTTTCAGACGTTACGTGATCACAGTCAACCACAGTAAACCACGGTCAATCGCGCAGCAGGGCCAAAGTGCCCTGAACGTCTGTTTCGCGGGCGCAAGATGTTCACCACAGTCAATCCTGAGTAGGGGACAAAATTAACCACCCTTCCGGAGCTCCGGCACAGACCATCTCCGAAAGTGTGGTCAAAACGATTTCCACCGGGAAACAAAAAAATGTAATGTCTGAACGGCAACCACCGGCTGGAATCAAGCAAAATGATTCCCAGCAGAGGACAAAGCATGCAGTGTCGCTGCCAGGCAATGAGCGTTAACACAGGCCAGGGAGGGAGATTTAAAGGGCACACAGCAGAATGGGACGTGGTGGGATGGAGCGAGACGGAAGGGAGAGGAAAGCAGAGGGCGAGAGAGCAAGGAAGGAGGAGGAGGTAGTGGAGGAGGTGCAGGCAGAGGAGGTGGTCATGTTGCACATGGAGGCAGTGGGGGGAGACCAGCAGCAGCAGCAGCAGCAGCAGAAGAAGCAGCAGCAGCTGGGATGGGCCGGGCCGGCACCTGCAACCGGCCCAGGGGATGAGGCACCCTGGAAACGGGTAAGGGGAGTGAGGGGGGGAGCGTCCCAGGGGCACCAAGGTGGGTGGGCGGGATGGCAGGTGGGGGGAAAGGGGGAGGGATGCGGGGCTGTGGCAACCTGGCAACCAACTGCCCACCCCCTCTTACAACCCACAGACATGGAAACAGGCCCAGGAGCCTGAGCCCCCAGGGGAGAGAGCTGGAGGGCATGCGGAGGAGGAGGAGGACCAGGAGGGGGGGAAGACTGTGACCTAGAGGGTGCCCGTGGGAGAAAGTTGTACCACTGAGGGGGGCAATGAGGGCACAGGGAAACCCAGGACTTTATCAGGATCTTGGGGACCCTGGAGCACCAGCTGGAGCTAGCCGTGAACCAGCACAACGAGCACGTCTACAAGTAGATCATACGGAACATGGAGTCGGCAGGGCACCACAGGACAGTGGCACAGTGCCAATCAAAGGCCAAGGAGCTCAAGAGGGGGTACAAGGCCATCAAGGATAACAACAGGCGGTCCGGGTACGGAGCCTGGACTTCCCCCTACTATGATGCCCTGGACCGCATCCTGCACATGAAGGGCTCCATAGTCGCCCCGCACCTCATGGGGCATGCCGTGGTTCAGGGCAGGGAACAGGCCAAGGTACCCCCTCCCCTTGCCAATCCAGTGAAGGCACCGGCTCCAGGAGCCCCGCCCCCCAAGAGGAATGTACCAGGACCTTGGTGACCAGCAGGCCTCCCTCGCGCACCAGCCCCCAGAGTCCCCAGCCAATGTCCATAATGGGAGGATCCGAGGCTGGCACACTGGTCACCCTTAGCCAGTGGATTCAGGGGGACCTCAGCAACACTGAGGGGACAGCCTTGGAGGGCTCCAAGATTGACATAGAGGGTGAGCAAGCAGGTGGGATGCGACAGGGACTGGGGGGGTGGCCCGTGGGGGAGGAGGGGGCACACAGGCCACAGGGCCACCCTCACAACCCCCCCAATACCCCAGATTATGGAACTGGGGCCTGGGGGCTGCCAGGGGAAACGGTCATCTGATTCCCACCCACCCCTCCCCACACCCCGGCACCTGTGACAGCCTAGCAAGGTGGATGGAGGTGAGTATCCCCAGGAGCAGACAGAGGGCCCAGGTGAGGCAACATGACATGGGGGGTGGAGGCCCAGGGAGGCAGAGCGGGGGGACCAGACCCTGGGGTGGGGGCGGGCTCAGGGGGAGGCTGGAGGAGGGCACCAGCCACACACCCGAGGGGGTGGCCCAGTGCCCCTCATCCACGGCACGGGATGGGGAGCAGGCAGCTGGAGCGGCTAACCATCCCCTACCATGCACCCTAACAGGGCAGCCCCATGCCCCTGGCCCAGCGGATGAGGGATCACCGAGCACGGATACGGCACCGCAAGGCGGAGCAGGCAGAGGACATAGTCCGCTCCAGCACCAAGCAGGGTGAGCGGATGATCGTGGCTATCAACCGAATTGAGGCGGCCACCGAAAGGGCCATGCAGTGGAGGCCAGGGAACTGCAGGCGGAGGTGCACCTCGAATGGAGGCAGGAGCGCCGGGAGCACAGCAGGCAGGTGGAGGTGTCCAGGTAGCTGGAACAAGCCATAGACTAGATGATAAAGGAGCACTCAGCCAAGATGGACAGGTCCCATGACATTGGCACCTCGCTGCTCCTACACGCGGGTACCATGAGTGCTTAAGTGATGGCAGCCGCCCCGCCGGGCAACCTACCTGCCCTAGCCCCCGCCACTGCCCCAGCCACCAGCACGGTCACTGGGCCCGCGCTTCTGCCTACCAGTCCCTGTGGGCCTCCGGAGGGAGCAGTTGCCCAGGGGGGTCCCACCAGCCCCGGGGCCGCCTGCCCTCCCACTACCGCCCAACCCTCAGGACACCAAGTCCTCCCAGGACACTGTCGGGTACACAGACAGCGGGGGAAGGGGAGCTCCCAGAGCTCCACGGTGCTCATTGGGCAGCCAAGAGGGAGACCCTGGAGACGTGGGGGAAGGGGGGAAGGGTGAGGGTGACCTAAGGGGGGCTTTCAGAGATGGGCATGGGAGAGGTGGTGGGAGCACATGTAGAAGGGAGATACAATAAGTGCACGGGCACCAAAGTCTCCTCCGTGTGTCTGTTCATGGGGCCGGGGGTGCAAAAGTGTGTAGGGGTGCAGCCAGGGTGCTGCTGGGGGTCCCAGGGTGGTAGAGAAGGAGTGTGCAGCCTCAGCCCTTGGCCTCCCGGCTGATCTGCCTCACCAGAGCAGCATGAATGTGCTTTGTGTATCGGTACTCCTGCGGGTTCTCCACGTTCACATAGAGAGGCACAGGGCCATACCGCTGGGGAACGGGGTAGTCGAGGGCAGCCCCATTGGTCTCACACATGTTGTGAAGCACACATCAGGCTCCAATCATGAGGGAAGAGGTCTCCACCGTGTAGTCCAGCAGGTCCAAAAGGCTCCTCCAGCACTGCTTAAGGGCCCCGAATGTTCTCTCGACCACGGTCCTGCTTGCTCACAGGCGGGTATTGTAGAGCACCTCCTCAGGAGTCCTAGCGACCAAGTATGCCTTCATCAGCCAGCGGGTAAGTGGATACACCGGGTCACCCAGGATGCAGGGGGGCATCAACATCCCCTCAATCCGGGTCATCCCCATGTCTGCGAAGTCCCCGCGGTACATCCGGGCATAGAAGGGAGAGATGGTCATGATCTGAGCATCGTGGTTGCGACCAGAGTGGCCCGTGTAAATGTCTATGAACTGACCCCAGTGGTCCATGACCGCCTGCAGCTGCAGGGAGTGGTACCCATGTTAGTTGACATATTCCGATGCCTCTCGAGCTGATGGGTGGAGGATCTCTAAATGGGTGCCATCCACGGTGCCCATGCAGTTGGGGAATCCCCCAGCCATGAATCATGGCCTCCTGGTCCACCAGCTGGATTGCTTGGTCCAGGAGCACACCCTCCACCTCCTCACAGACGTCCCGCAGGATCCCGGGGACGGTGCTCACCACAACGCTGAAGTGCTGCGAGATGGAGCGGCAGGCGTTGGGTGTTGAAAGGGCCCAAACCCTGATGGCCACCCGCTGGACCATGGGAATGGCGTCCCATATGGGGGTGTCCTGTCTCTCCAGCCAGGGCGTTAACAGCTCGGAGAGTCGCAGGAGGACACACCTCTCCTTCCGAAAGTGTGCTCTCCAGGTGACCTCATCCCATTGGGCCAGTGCCCTGGCCCACCACCCCTGTGCCCACTCTGTGACCCATACCCACTGGTCAATGGGCATAGCAAGCAGGGCTGCATGCCCCATGCTCGCCTTCTGCCACTGGAGCCGGCCAGCCGGCTGCGAAGTACAGCAGCCCACCCCCGGGTGCGGAGGAGGGCCTGTTGGGCCACCCCAGACACCCGCTGGGCCCTGAGGCAGGCCAGGGAGCTCTTGCACCTGTGGTGGGCTCTCCGGGTTCTAGCAGCCCTCCTGACCATGCACACCCGCAGCCGGGTGGCCAGGTGCACCTCAGCTGTCTGGATACGCAGGAGGTCAGTGTGCAAGCAGTCCCACTCCGCGCAAATGGCTAGGTGCATTCCGCAGGCGCCCAACCGTCACAGCTCCATGGTGACCAGTGCCCTGGGTGGGTTGGAGCGCAACCTGTTATAGTATGGGACCTGTGTAGCCTCGCCTCCCGGTCACACCCTGTCAACTGGGCTCGGGGACCATAATCACCCTGGCTGTCCCTCAGACCAGCAGGCCTGACTCCTGCTAGGCGAGCAGGAAGGGGAGGCCATGGGTGGCCCAATGAGTGCACCTGCCTTCCCTGCATAGGGTCTGGCGAACGGTCCTGCCTTCGCCCGTGTGTGTGTGGGCAGCAGCTGATTTCCTGCTGTCATCACCTCCCACCTCTCGGTGTTGGCTGCCTGTTGTTCTCACCACCCTGCTTAGTGTGTAGGCTGTCCTGTCTGTGTGCTCTGCTCCAGCATCTGGGATGGGTCCTCACCCCATGCCTCACTCCTTTGAGGTGTCATGTTGTGGCCTGTGCCCTTATCGCTTGGCCTCAGAGCTCCCCATGCTTCCCCTCCCATCCCTCCAGGGATTGTTGGGCCCTCCGTTCCTTGCACTTAGTATCTGACGCTTGCTGGACCATGGCTGCCACTCTTCCCCAGGGATCCCGGGCCGCTGCACCCCTGGGGTCCCCCATAGCTGAACCTTCTGCGAGACCATGGCCCTGTGTGACCTGTGGCATTCCCCGCCTGTGCAATTGCTCCTGAGCTGCCTTGACAGCCTCACAGGTGCCAATGAGAGTATGAGCTCCAGGCTGCGGTACTATGGCTATGTGGTGAATGTCCGCGACTGCCGGCTGCATGCGTAGACACTAGGCCTGTGTCCCATTCCCAATGGGCATATCCCAGAGATGAGGTGCTTGCATGTGGGGTGGTCGGTGGTGGAGGACATGTCTGCCCTCTCTGTGTGCAGCCTGGCTGCCTACATGGCCTGTCTGGCAGAGGGGGGCCCTGCCCTGTCTGTATCCTTCTTTGGCTGTGTTCACGGGACCCAAGGTTACCAGCGGTCCCGCGGGGCGATCTACCACCGCCTGTTGGAGCTGGGTCACCTTCTGTGGCCCCCAGCTGATGACTATGGCTTGTTGGAGCCCTCTGAAGCAGAGGTGTCAGCGCTGACTGGTGTGTGGTCCTGATCAGATGTGCAGGTGGGCCTCACCACGCAGGATCCCTTTGAGGCATACTACCTCGTCGCCCACCACATATCTGTGGGGCATGCTTCAGTGGCCCCACTTAGTGCACCTGGTGGGCCACCCAGCCCCAGGCCCTTTCGTGGCCCGTTCAGCTGGCTGTGAGCCCCCCCTTTCCTTCCAGGCCCTGAATGCTGGCCCCGCTGAGAGCTCCCGTCTCTGTCCCACTGCCACGGGTCACTGCCCACTCCCTCCATGATGTCCCTGCCTCGCTATTGTGCTGGCTGATTCCTGGGGTCCCGCTGCTCCTTCCTGTGGCTCTGTGCCCCCTCCACGGCCCCCCCGTCCGCCTCTGCAACTGGTGTTCCCCTCCATCACTGCCATCTCCTGTGGCTGTCTCCTGAATGCTGAGCTTGCTCCCAGTGTCCTGGGTGCTTCTGCCCTTCCTGGTTCGGCCTCGATCCTTCCTGTGCCTGTGCCCTCCTATCCCCCTTTGGTGACTCTGTGACCGTGGGGTTCTGGGGCCCCCGGACTGCACCTCCCGGCGTCCTCCCAGGGGGAGAGGACCAACTCGTGAAAGGGCTACTCTGCTATTTGGCCCCGGCTTGCCTTCTTCCCATCCATTGCACCCTAGTGTAAGGAAGCACGGGACTCCCCCCCATGTTAGGGGCAAACCTTCTGGCCCCTCCAGAAGAATCCCTCCTCTAGCCGACCCACCTGCCTCTTCCTCGGGAGCCGGCCGCTGTGGGGAACCCCGTGGGGGCCAGAACCACGCTGGTGGCAGAAGCTCCACCCCCTGCTGAACCTAGAGACGGCACCATGCTCCCCAATGTCCCTGCATCAGAGGGAGCAGGAAACAACCACACACAAGCCCTCGAGGCCACGCCCCCTCTCATGCACCGCTCCGCGCGATTGCAGCAACGCCTGGGGCATTTAGAGGCTGAGTGGTTTAGAGGCTGAGTGATTTAGAGGCTGAGTGGAGAGTGTAAGGTGAGTGCTTGTGTTGAGTGTTTGGAGAGCGTGCTTGAGACAGGTGAAGTGGGCGCGGAGAGCGTGTGTATACCCGGGGTTGCTGGGGAGCACCCCCTGGGCCCCTGTCCTTGGCGTGCAAGGCCTGCCCATCCCTATCCCTTTGCTGGGCTGTGCACGGGGCCCTATTCCTCATCAGTGCACTACCCATATTCCCCCCCACTCCCTGTGTGTGTGGTTAGCCAATCCAGGCAGCAAACAAGGCATACACTCACTCAGGCCCTATGATGAGACAGGCTGGGGACTTATCTTTCCGATAGCCCTATTCCACCCTGAGGGCACGTTTTCCCAGGTACAGCCTTGCTGCTTCCTTCCTAGCCCCTTGGTGTGTGTGCGTTCCCCTCCCCCACCCCTTGGGGTTATTATTATTATTATTATTAACAAACATTTATATAGCGCCAGCAGTGTACCTGGCACTTTAAAATAGACACGGTCCCTGCCCCTAGGACTTACAATCTTGGAGCCTCACAGTATCACCAGCTAAAAAACTCCCTTTTGCTTGTTGCCCCATACCTAGTCAAGGGAAGGCGATCGAGCACCTAGCCGCGGAGGTCCAAGAACTGACCCGCATTGTAAAGTCCTTGGGAATGGAGGTAAAAGACCTTAAGGAGCAACAGGTGAACCAAGGAGCAGAGGCCCAGCCCCCAGCACCAGTGGTTGTTCCTCCCCAGCCAGAAACCCTGGGCCCAGGGGCACGGGAACCCAAGGGCCAAAGATAATGAAATATGCCGGAGATAGATGGCAATTTCAGGGGTTCCTGGCTTTATGTGAGTTGACGTTTTCCATGCAGCCCCAGACCTACAACTCGGATGCACGGAAGGTGGCCTTTATCATCGGGCTGCTGGAGGGGGCATGTCTTAGCCTGGGCCACCCCTCTTCTCACTAGCAAGAGTGACTTATTGCAGGACTATGTGAAATTTGTACAAGAGTTCACCTTTTTATTTGATTACCCCCATAGGGTCCGGGATGCAGAGACTGCGATTGTGAGGTTAAAACAGGGACGAGGGCCACTACTGGAGCATGTGACGAGATTTCAACAGCTGGCGGTCGACCTAAATTGGCCCGACCATGTCCTTCGCGTTATGTATCACCAAGGATTAAGCGAAGCGCTTAAGGACCAGCTCGCCGTCACCCCCCTGCCCGAGACCTGGGGTGCCCTAATGACGCTTACTATCCAGGTCAATGAGCGATTGGGAGAGCGGAGACGAGAACGTCGGCAGGAGCCATTCAGACCCCTAGGGGCCCGGAGTATGACCCCTCTCCCAGCCAAAGGAGAGTTGGGACGCGAGGTGGAGCCCGAGCCCAGGCAAATTGGGGCCTCCTGAGGGCCCTTGACGGCCACCGAGCGAGACCAATGCCAACTGTCACGGCTGTGCTTCTACTGTGGAGAACCGTCCCATTTTGCTCGGGGCTGTCCGTCCGCCCCTCCCCTTCACCGAGATCAGGGAAAAGCTCAACCCTGGGAGCTATAGGGGAGATCCTGGGGGCAACAGCCTTTACCCTACCCACAGAGGTACGACCTTAGGTACCAACCCTGGAGCAGACCTCCATATGTGCGTCCTTGTGACACTGGGAATTGAGCCCCATCGCAGCCTGGTCGCTTGGGCCCTCATTGACTCTGGGGCATCTGAAAATTTAATGGACCAAGGATTTCTGCAGCATTATGGGATTCCGCATCACCCCCGACCCATTCCCGAACAGGTGCACACCATAGACGGGTCACCCCTCCGGTCAGGTCCCATAGTGAGGCGTTCCAGGAAGCTGCAAGTGACCATTGGTAGACACATGGAACAGTTTCATTTTGATGTCATCGCCTCCCCGATGTTTGTCATCATTCTCGGGATCCCTTGGCTTCGACAACATAACCCAAGTATCCATTGGCGTAAAGGGACTGTCAGGTTCAACATGAATCATTGTGCAAACCGCTGCATCCGGATCCCGCCAACGCATACCCTCATGAGTACCCAGAACAAAGGAACCCTGGTGAAGCTGCCCCCACACTATGTGGACTTCCAGGACGTCTTTAGCAAAACGGAGGCCGAGAACCTACCACCCCATCGGCCGTATGACTGGCCCATCGAGCTAATTCCCGGCACCGAACTTCCCTACGGCCACATCTATGCGCTCTCGGCCCCCGAATTAGGGACATTAAAAGAGTACATGGAGGATAACCTGCAATGCGGGTTCATCAGACACTCTACTTCCCCCACGGGGGCCCCATTGTTCTTTGTCCCGAAAAAAGATGGGGGGCTGCACCCATGTATCGACTATCGGGGATTAAATGCGATTACCATCAAAAATCGATACCCGCTCCCCCTGATCCCCGAACTTCTAGACAGACTGCATGGGGCTAAAATTTTTATGAAGCTCAACCTCCGGGGCGCGTACAACCTGCTTCGCATTTGCTCTGGGGACTAATGGAAGACGGCTTTACGTACCCGCTATGGGCACTTCGAGTACCACGTGATGCCGTTTGGCCTGGCAAATGCACCTGCTACATTCCAGCACCTAATCAATGCGTGCTTCGAGATATGTTGGACACCTACGTAGTAGCCTACCTGGATGACATCTTGATTTTTTCTACAACCATGGTGGAGCACGTTCAACAGGTGCGTAACGTCCTACAACGATTACGATAGAACCGGCTGTTCTACAAGCATGAGAAATGTGCTTTCCACATTACATCCATCGAATTCTTGGGATTCATCATCTCCCCCCAGGGAATCAAGATGGACCCCAAAAAGGTCGAGGCAATTGTCCAATGGATTCCCCCCTTGTCAGTGAAAGCCCTGCAACGGTTCCTTGGGACCGCTAACTACTACCGCCAATACATTTCAAAATATGCGCAGTTGACGGAGCCCTTAACTGCCCTCCTGAAAAAGGGCGCTGCGTATGACTGGACCCCTGGTGGACAGCAGACCTTTGAACGGCTGAAAGCAATGTTCATGCGAGCTCCTATTCTCCAACACCCCCGGTTCGATCAACCATTTACCATGGAGATGGATGCCTCCAGCATCGTTATTGGCGCAGTACTTCTCCAGTCAGGACCCGAGGGGGGCTTTCTGTTGCCCTGTGCGTACTATTCACGACAGCTGACGAGTGCAGAAAAGAATTATACTATCCTGGACTGAGAGCTCCTGGCGATTAAAGCAGCGTTCGAGACATGGAGGCAGTATTTGGAAGGCGCCCAGCATCCAGTAACAGTGGTAACCGACCACCGCAACCTCACATATCTTCAAACCACACGCATCACTACGGCTCGACACGGATGCTGGGCCTTGATTTTTACACGATTCCATTTTCAGATCCGCTATCGCCCAGGCCACCAGAACACCCTTGCAGATGCTCTCTCCCTGTTTACAGAAGAAGGGGGCCCCCCCCGACAATCGGGGAGGTTTAGTGTTGAATCCTCGGGCGTTTGTGGCCACTCTCGTTACTGCAGCCCAGTTTAAACAACAATCACAACAACAGGGATCCATGGTATCATCGAAAGTGCATAAAGGACCCTCTGGGCTATGGTATTGCCAACAGAAGTTGGTGGTACCGCCAAGGGCCCAAAAGGCCATTCTATGGGGACATCATGATGCTCCCCTCGCGGGGCATCCCGGAGTGTGGCGCACCCTTGCCCTTATTCAGAGGTCCTTTTGGTGACCTACCTTGCACCAGGATGTGCAACAGTACTTAAAGAGGTGCGAGGTGTGCGCCCGCAGCAAGGTGCCCCACCAACGACCGCAAGGGTTACTACAACTTTCCCCTATGCCACAAGGACTGTGGCAACGGATAGGACTTGACTTTATTGTGGATTTACCCCCCTCCGCAACGTACACCACGGTCCTTGTAATCGTGGATCATTTTACCAAATTGGGATACTTCATTGCCATACAAGGACTGCCCTCTGCCAGTGATAAGGCGCAGTTGCTCCTGCATCATGTCATCAAACTCCATGGAACCCTGATGGAGATCGTATCCGACTGAGGCGCGCAGTTTACCCCCCGGCTCTGGAAAGCCCTGCTACAGAAATTGCAAGTCAAACTATGTCTTACTTCAGGATACCACCCACAAGCCGATGGCCAGGTGGAGTGGGTAAATCAGACACTGGAGCAGTGTCTTCGCTGCTATACGGGGTACCACCAAGATGACTGGTATGATTTACTGCCTATAGCCGAGTTTACTTATAATAATACCCCAAATGCCTCGCTGGGCAATTCTCCTTTTTTTGTCACGTATGGCTACCACCCCCCATTATGTATCCCTGAGCTCACGGCCTGCTCTGTCCCCGCTGCGGGAGCCCTCATCTCCATAATCCATAAGGTACAAATGGCGAATCCATAAGGCACAA
Source organism: Sphenodon punctatus (assembly GCA_003113815.1). Taxonomy (NCBI): domain Eukaryota; kingdom Metazoa; phylum Chordata; class Lepidosauria; order Sphenodontia; family Sphenodontidae; genus Sphenodon; species Sphenodon punctatus. The sequence goes on from QEPC01008930.1 coordinate 38,384, forward strand.
ATGGTGGCCAAACCCACCCTACAGCAGGCGCATCAACTATATAAAAAATATGCCGACCAACATCGCCGGGAAGCCCCGACGTATGCCCAAGGGGACTGGGTATGGGTCGATTGCTGGAACTACCCCTCTACCCAACCTTCCGCGAAATTGGATGACCGATATATGGGGCCATTCCCAATCCTTCACAAGATCAATGAAGTTGCCTACCGAGTAAAACTCCCCCTTCACTCCCGGATCCACCAAACATTTCACGTGTCCATGTTAATGGCAGAACAGGCACCATCGCAAGTGGCAAATAAGGCCGTGATAGTCACTCCAGCAATGCAGGAGTACGAGGTATGGCAAATCCTCGACGCGCGACGTCGGCATGGCCGCCTATGGTACTTCATAGACTGGAAAGGCTATGGGCCAGTGGAACGCTCCTGGGAATGGGCGATAGACGTTCATGCCCCCCATCTAACACGCGCCTTCCATATGCGCTACCCATTAAAACCCCGACCAGTCATCATCCATCGACCTTGGAGGGGGGGTGCTGTAAGGAAGCATGGGACTCCCCCCTGTGTTAGGGGCAAACCTTATGGCCCCTCCAGAAGAATCCCTCCTCTAGCTGACCCACCTGCCTCTTCCTCGGGAGCCGGCCGCTGCGGGGAACCCCCCGAGGCTGGAACCACGCTGGTGGCAGAAGCTCCGCCCCCTGCTGAACCTAGAGACGGCACCATGCTCCCCAATGTCCCTGAAGTGTCAGGGGGAGCAGGAAATGACCACACGCAAGTCCTTGAGGCCACGCCCCCTCCCGTGCGCTGCTCTGCGCGATTGTGGCAACGCCTGGGGCATTAGGATAAAAGGACACAGCCACCAAACCTCGTCGCTGGTGATCGGAGCCTTGTGCCTGTGAGACTGGCCCCCTTCCCTTGTTCCTTCCTGGCTGTTGGTGTGATTTCTGATTATCGAGATTTAGAGGCTGAGTGGAGAGTGTAAGGTGAGTGCTTGTGTTGAGTGTTTGGAGAGCATGCTTGAGACAGGTGAAGCGGGCGCGGAGAGCGTGTGTAGACCCGGGGTTGCTGGGGAGCTCCCCCTGGGCCATTGTCCTTGGCGTGCAAGGCCTGTCCATCCCTATCCCTTTTCTGGGCTGTGCACGGGGCCCTATTCCTCATCAGTGCACTACCCATATCCCCCACCCGCTCCCTGTGTGTGTGGTTAGCCAATCCAGGCAGCAAACAAGGCGTACACTCACTCAGGCCCTATGATGAGACAGGCTGGGGACTTATCTTTCCGATAGCCCTATTCCACCCTGAGGGCACGTTTTCCCAGGTACAGCCTTGCTGCTTCCTTCCTATCCCCTTGGTGTGTGTGCGTTCCCTTCCCCCACCCCTTGGGGTTCCAGGCTATCCCCCTTGGAACCTCAGACCTAGCTTGCACATGGGTTCCCTGACAGCCTCCTGGACCATTGCCAGGCCACTCCCTGGTCTATGTGGCATCCCCCTGTGCCTGTGCTCTGCCCCTGTGGTCCCCCCATTCCAGGACTCCCTGTGTAGCTGTGGGGGTGTCCGTGCAGGCGGTGCTATTGTGGGGGTTCTGGGTGCCGTTCCCCGTGTCCTGGCCTGGCCCCTGGCCAGGTTCCCCCCTCCTCCCTGTCCCTGCCCCCCTTCATCCCCCCTTTGTCCATTGGGCCGTGTGTGTTGTCCGTCCCGCTGTGTTCCCCCTTCCCTTCCTTTCCCGTGCATGTGTGTGTGCACCCGGGCATGTGTTTGTGGCCTCGTTTTCCCTCGGCGGCTCTTCTCCTTCTTCCCCCTCCCTTCTTGTTTCCCTTGTGTGGGCATTCCCTGTGGGCCCTTTTGGCTTCATTTGCCCTCAACCAGACATGTCTGCCTCCCGCCCCTCCCCGGTGCCTTCTGGGTGCTTTGATCATGGCCCGGGATCGGTGTAACGTTTGTTGCGCTGCCCCGGGCCGTGGTCTGCCGGTCCGATTCCCTGCCTTGGTCCCACTCCCGTCACGTCTGTTTAGGGCCTCTCTTACCTATGGGGGGGTGGTTAGCCCACTTGCCACTGCTGGGAATCCACTGTGGTGACTCTGGTGCCCGTAACATCTGAAATCACCCCTAGTGTGAAAAAAAATAATCTGTTTGGGAACAGCAGATGAATGGTTATGTTGCAATTGCTTCACCCTTATGTTTTTCATTGTATAAAATGCAAACATAATCTTTCCAAATATTCATGATACGTAAAGTGAAGTGAATTAACATTAGAGTGCAGAATTATTTTCTTTTGAATTAATGAAAAGGTCAAAAGTATTCTTCATATTGTACTTCTTGTTTTTTACTTAATAGATTTTTCATTCCATTGAGGATACAGTCATTGCTTGAGAATCAAATGAAATAAAAACACAATGTGCCATTTACACTCTGAGGTAAATATGAAATACTTAACATTTAATTTGTATTAATTGACATTATGCCAACAGTTTTGAAAAAGAGGACAAATAGCTATTATTTGAGGGATACTTCACTTTGAAGAGGATAATATTTTGTGCAATTGCATATAAATGGAGCGAACACTTGATAATGTCAGCACATAATGGCTTCAGAGTTGTAACCATATTGCCCAAATTTAACAAAGCATTTAGGCATTAAAAAAATAAAAGTGTTATAAGATATTTGACCAGCTTTATCTCAAAAGTTGTTTTTAAACAAGACACATTCATGCATGGCCTTCCACTGTCCACATGTCCAACCTCTCATTTGAATTGGTGTGTGGGGAGATGCGCTCCCATGATCTATGCACCGACCACCCATGGCCATGCCATGATTATACACGGAGCTCTCCTGAGAATTCTGGAATGCCCCATGCGGCTCAGGGTGGCTGCCTTCCCGAATGTGGCAGCTATGTTGGCAGCCCCCCTCCCCACACAATACCCGTGCATAGGCACCCCTCTGTTGCCCCATGCACTGACCACAGACCCCTCCTTCCGCTTCTCTTATTTAAAAACACCCACTGATGTAATATTGACATGTCCTACTTTACCAATTGTTAAGTTTATTACCTATTTTTAAAGAAAGTTTTTGAATGTAATTTCATATTATGTGCACTTTCAACAGCTCCCATCATGCATCAGAAGCATATTTTAAAACTTGTCATTTCTGCATGAAAAATTTATTTAGTAATGGAGTATTTTATTTTATTTTAAATTGCAAGCCAAAATTTATGAAAAGTTGAACATTTTCAATTATTTGGAAATTTAATTTTTGTATTGCTATATCTTAACTTTTTACTTACACTTGCCCTACATCATTCCATTAGAAAAAAAATGGGGAATAGATCAAAGTGTATTTGCCAGAACATTATTATAGTTAATTTAGACATATCCCACCCTATCCCCCGAGGCTCGCGGCAGCTCACAATAAATAGAAAAAAAACCAAATACAAATATAAAATACGAAGTTAAAACCCATAAAAATTAAAACATCTCCTCTCCCTACCCCCAAATCCTATCCCTGGCCATTATATTCCTTGTCAAATAAAAAGGTCTTACACTGCCTCTGGAAGACATTCAAACTGGGGCTCAGGTGAAACTTCAAAGGAAGGGAGTTACAAAGCTGTGGGGGCAGTCACTGAAAATGCCTCTCTGTGGGGCCAAGTCATAAAAACTGGGCCAAAGATGGAACCTGCAAGAGGGAAACCTCAGCAGATCTTAAGGGCCACAAAGGGACATAAGGAGAGAGGTGGTCCTTCAGATATGTAGGGTCCACTCAGTTTAGTGCATCGGGGTGTGCGGCACTCACACTATTATTTTTTCTACCTTTGTAGATCCAGCTCTGTATCTCTGCGGGTGTTTGCTGGCAAAGCTGCGCAGGGTGTGTGTGTGTTTCAGACTGGCGGCACCCCGCGCATATCCTTGCTGCACATTCTCTCCCACAGCCAGAATATGTGTGTTGGTCTAAAATCAACCTGAGTCATAATGCAGTGGGCCTACAATTACTCCACAATCTGCAACGACAGAAGTTTTAACCATACTTATCTCTATAGAACGCTGCTGCTGCCACCATAGGATAACACTTTTCGTTTGAAGGAAAAAAATTCTTCCTATATAGTAATTGAAACTGACATTTTTTTTTAAAAGGTTTCTTTTCTTGCCAATATATTTTTTCTGGCATGAATTAACACAACATCATTTTTATTTGAACATGGCACTTTCCCCCTACCCTTCTATGGTTCAGATTTTCTCCCTTTTTCATCTTCATTTCATTTCATTTTGTTAATGAAAAAGACATTTCTACCCCATCCTTCCTCTAAGGCCCAGGGCAACTTATGCAATAAAAATACACATCATAAAAATTAAATAAAACTCCATTTATAAACCTCATTTTAAAAAACCTATCCTCGCCCCTAACCCTCCCATGTCAACATCTAACCCCAGCTGCCAAATGCTTTGCCAAAGAGAAAATTTTTATACTGCCTCCAGAAAATGCTCAGGCTTGGACTCTGACTGACCTCCAGGGGAAGGGAGTTCCATAACATAGAGACAACAGAAATTGAGAACACCTCTCTGTGGGTCCCTGCTGCATGATTATGGAGGTGTGGGGTAATTTCAGATGTTATGAGATCACAGTCAACCACAGTGAACCACAGATAATCCCNGTTTTTCCAACAGAACAGAGGCACTTAATCCCCCCTTTATGACACATAGACCCGAAAATGGACCCAGGAATTGGAGCCCCCAGTGGAGACCAGTGGAGGGGAAGTGGAGGCAGAGGAGCAGCAGAAGGAGCAGGAGGATGGCACACATGGGAGACGCCTGTACCAGCAAGGGGTCAATGGGGGCACAAGGAGACCCAGGACTTTATCTGGATCTGGGGGTCCCTGGAGCACCAGCTGGAGCTCGCCGTGAACAAGAGGAATGAACACATGTTCACGGAGATCGTGAGGGACATGGAGGTGGCGGGGCACTGCAGGATCATGGCCCAATGCCTCTCCAAGGCCAAAGAGCTCAAGAGGGGGTACAAGGCCATTAAAGACAACAACCGGCGGTCCAGACACGCCATAGTCGGACTGCATCCTCATAGTAGGATGCGGTCCCTACTACAAGGCCCTGGACTACATCCTTCACCTGAAGGGCTCAATAGTCACCCCACAGCTCCTGGGGAGTACCATGGTCCAGGGCAGGGAATGGGCAGATGTGCCCCCACCCCTGGCAGCCCCGCCTGCAGGCACCAACTCTGGGGACCCAGCCCTCCCAGGGCAGTGCAGATCTGCTTGGCATAGTGGTATTCTCGTGGGTTCTCAGCATTCACATAGAGTGGCATGGGTCCTGGTGGCTGCTGTGGCATGGGGAATGCCAAGGCGGTCCCATCGGTCTCACAAATTTTGTGCAGGACACAACAGGCACTGATCATGAGGGCTGAAGTCTCCACAGTGAAGTCCATCAGACCAGAAAGGCATCTCCAGCACTGCTTGAGGTCACCAAAGGCCCTCTTGCTCATGATCCTCAAAGCGTATAGCCGGGCTTTGAACAGCGCCTCCATAGGGTTCCTAGGAACCGGGTATGCTTTCATGAACCAGAAGAGGAGGGGTTAGGCTGGGTCCTCCAGGATGCAGGGGGGCATCAGCACCCCCTCGATCCTGGAAATCCTCATGTCAGGGCACGAGTCCCTGGACTGCATCCTTCACCTGAAGGGCTCAATAGTCACCCCACAGCTTGTGGGGAGCACCGTGGTCCAGGGAAGGGAATGGGCAGACGTGCCCCCACCCCTGGCAGCTCCGCCCGCAGGCACCGACTCCGGGGACCCAGCCCTCCCAGGGCAGCACAGATCTGCTTGGCATAGTGGTATTCTCGTGGGTTCTCAGCATTCACATAGAGTGGCATGGATCCTAGTGGCTGCTGTGGCATGGGGAATGCAAAGGCGGCTCCATCAGTCTCACAAATGTTGTGCAGGACACAACAGGAACTGATCATGAGGGCCGAAGTCTCCGCAGTGAAGGGAAGAATGCTGGGCAGTCACAGTGCTCCTGGCCAGAAAGCCCCGGATGCGGGCAACCAGGTGGAGCAGGTCAGTGGAGAGCCACAGGAGGTCAGTGTGTGCCCATTACCACTCCGCACATAGGCACAGGTGCAGCCAACGTGTGCCCCTCCGGCTCGTGTCCATGGCAGACAGTGCCCATGGTGTGATCCAGCATGCAGCTCTCCTGCCCGTGTCCTGGGACCGCCCCTCCTCCGAGCCCCACTCTTGCACCTGTGGGGTGGGCCCCTGTGCACCCCTATTGGCCGCCCTCGGCCACCCACTCACCGCCAGCTGGATGGGGTGTGGTGTGTGGCTGCTGAGGGTGCCCCCCCTGGGTGCACCTGCGCTCCCGGCATGGGGGCTTGTGCCCACATGCGCCCTACCGTGAGGTCCGCAGATGGTTGCCTGTTGTTATCACCTCCTTGTTATCAGTGCTAGCTGTACTGTCTGTGTGCTCAGTTCCTGCAGCTGTGCTGGGTCTGCTCTCCATGCATTGCTCATTAGCCATCCCATGTTGCAGCCTGCGTGCTTATCACATGTCCTTGGAGCTCCCCTGCTTCCCTTCTCAGCCCACATGGGAACAAGGGGCCCCTCTTTCCTTGCTGGGCAGACCCTCTGCTTGCTGGACCATGACCGGCTGTGCTGCCCCGGGGCTCCGGCACCCCGGATCGCCTGTCATCCCCCATAGCTGGACCTTCCAGGAGACCATAGCCCTATGTGACCTGTGGCATTCCCCAGCTGTGCAACTGTTCCTGTGCTGCCCAGATACCCTCTCTGGTGCCTATGCAGGTCTGAGCTCTGGCCTTCGCCACTTTGGCTATGAAGCCAGCACTCACGATTGCCGGCTCCATGCAGAGGCGCTGGGCCTCTGTCCCTTTCCTGATGGGTGCATTCCAGAGATGAGGTGCTCACATGTGGTGTGGTCCCCGGAGGAGACCATGTCGGCCCTCTCGGTCTATAGCCTGGCTGGGTTCATGAGCTGTCTAGAGTAGGGGGGCCCTGCCCTGGCTGTTTACTTCTTCGGCTGCATCCATGGGGCCNCTTCCTGGGCACATCCCACCTGGGAGGGGGCTTAGAAGCAGACATCAGGAAAGTTAAAGTGACACTCACACTAACTCACTATCTCTACTCCCAAATGCCCCTAGTGGTCATTAGGGTTTGTTGGTGCAAAAGGTGATGTCATCTGGAGCTGTTTTTCCAACAGAACAGAGGCACTTAATCCCCCCTTTATGACACATAGACCCGAAAATGGACCCAGGAATTGGAGCCCCCAGTGGAGACCAGTGGAGGGGAAGTGGAGGCAGAGGAGCAGCAGAAGGAGCAGGAGGATGGCACACATGGGAGACGCCTGTACCAGCAAGGGGTCAATGGGGGCACAAGGAGACCCAGGACTTTATCTGGATCTGGGGGTCCCTGGAGCACCAGCTGGAGCTCGCCGTGAACAAGAGGAATGAACACATGTTCACGGAGATCGTGAGGGACATGGAGGTGGCGGGGCACTGCAGGATCATGGCCCAATGCCTCTCCAAGGCCAAAGAGCTCAAGAGGGGGTACAAGGCCATTAAAGACAACAACCGGCGGTCCAGACACGCCATAGTCGGACTGCATCCTCATAGTAGGATGCGGTCCCTACTACAAGGCCCTGGACTACATCCTTCACCTGAAGGGCTCAATAGTCACCCCACAGCTCCTGGGGAGTACCATGGTCCAGGGCAGGGAATGGGCAGATGTGCCCCCACCCCTGGCAGCCCCGCCTGCAGGCACCAACTCTGGGGACCCAGCCCTCCCAGGGCAGTGCAGATCTGCTTGGCATAGTGGTATTCTCGTGGGTTCTCAGCATTCACATAGAGTGGCATGGGTCCTGGTGGCTGCTGTGGCATGGGGAATGCCAAGGCGGTCCCATCGGTCTCACAAATTTTGTGCAGGACACAACAGGCACTGATCATGAGGGCTGAAGTCTCCACAGTGAAGTCCATCAGACCAGAAAGGCATCTCCAGCACTGCTTGAGGTCACCAAAGGCCCTCTTGCTCATGATCCTCAAAGCGTATAGCCGGGCTTTGAACAGCGCCTCCATAGGGTTCCTAGGAACCGGGTATGCTTTCATGAACCAGAAGAGGAGGGGTTAGGCTGGGTCCTCCAGGATGCAGGGGGGCATCAGCACCCCCTCGATCCTGGAAATCCTCATGTCAGGGCACGAGTCCCTGGACTGCATCCTTCACCTGAAGGGCTCAATAGTCACCCCACAGCTTGTGGGGAGCACCGTGGTCCAGGGAAGGGAATGGGCAGACGTGCCCCCACCCCTGGCAGCTCCGCCCGCAGGCACCGACTCCGGGGACCCAGCCCTCCCAGGGCAGCACAGATCTGCTTGGCATAGTGGTATTCTCGTGGGTTCTCAGCATTCACATAGAGTGGCATGGATCCTAGTGGCTGCTGTGGCATGGGGAATGCAAAGGCGGCTCCATCAGTCTCACAAATGTTGTGCAGGACACAACAGGAACTGATCATGAGGGCCGAAGTCTCCGCAGTGAAGGGAAGAATGCTGGGCAGTCACAGTGCTCCTGGCCAGAAAGCCCCGGATGCGGGCAACCAGGTGGAGCAGGTCAGTGGAGAGCCACAGGAGGTCAGTGTGTGCCCATTACCACTCCGCACATAGGCACAGGTGCAGCCAACGTGTGCCCCTCCGGCTCGTGTCCATGGCAGACAGTGCCCATGGTGTGATCCAGCATGCAGCTCTCCTGCCCGTGTCCTGGGACCGCCCCTCCTCCGAGCCCCACTCTTGCACCTGTGGGGTGGGCCCCTGTGCACCCCTATTGGCCGCCCTCGGCCACCCACTCACCGCCAGCTGGATGGGGTGTGGTGTGTGGCTGCTGAGGGTGCCCCCCCCTGGGTGCACCTGCGCTCCCGGCATGGGGGCTTGTGCCCACATGCGCCCTACCGTGAGGTCCGCAGATGGTTGCCTGTTGTTATCACCTCCTTGTTATCAGTGCTAGCTGTACTGTCTGTGTGCTCAGTTCCTGCAGCTGTGCTGGGTCTGCTCTCCATGCATTGCTCATTAGCCATCCCATGTTGCAGCCTGCGTGCTTATCACATGTCCTTGGAGCTCCCCTGCTTCCCTTCTCAGCCCACATGGGAACAAGGGGCCCCTCTTTCCTTGCTGGGCAGACCCTCTGCTTGCTGGACCATGACCGGCTGTGCTGCCCCGGGGCTCCGGCACCCCGGATCGCCTGTCATCCCCCATAGCTGGACCTTCCAGGAGACCATAGCCCTATGTGACCTGTGGCATTCCCCAGCTGTGCAACTGTTCCTGTGCTGCCCAGATACCCTCTCTGGTGCCTATGCAGGTCTGAGCTCTGGCCTTCGCCACTTTGGCTATGAAGCCAGCACTCACGATTGCCGGCTCCATGCAGAGGCGCTGGGCCTCTGTCCCTTTCCTGATGGGTGCATTCCAGAGATGAGGTGCTCACATGTGTTGTGGTCCCCGGAGGAGACCATGTCGGCCCTCTCGGTCTATAGCCTGGCTGGGTTCATGAGCTGTCTAGAGTAGGGGGGCCCTGCCCTGGCTGTTTACTTCTTCGGCTGCATCCATGGGGCCTGTGGCTACCAGCGGTCGTGTGGGGCAGCGTATTATCGCATGTTGGAGCTTGGGCACCTGCTTTGGCTCCCTGCTGCTGACTACCTTATTGGAGCCCACCGGACCACTACTGGCGACACTGGCTGCTGTGTGCTCCCGTGCTGATGTTCAGGTGGGGCTCACCGGGCTGGATCCGTTTGAGGCCTACTACCTCATTTCCCCCCACATGGCAGGGCTGGGTTACCACTGGAGCATGCTTCAGTGGCCCCACTATGTGCATCTGGTGGGCCAATCAGTTCCAGCTCCCTTCGTGACCCCGTGCAGCTGGCTGTGAGGTCTCCTGTGTGTTCGGTGTGATCATTGACAGCCCCACTGTGTGCTCCCTGGAACTCCCTGCCGTGGCACTGGCCGCTCGCTCTGTGTCATTCCGGCTTCACAGTTGTTCTGGGTGGTTCGCTTGCCTCCATTCCACTCGCCGGTGTCACTGTGCCTCTTCCATGGGCACCCCCTGTCCTTTGCTGCCTGTGGTGTCAGTAGAGTTCTGGGTGCCTTTCACCATGTCCTGGACTGTTCCCGGCCTGCTTCCCTCCCTTTCCTTGGCCCGGGGCTCCCCCCCAGTCTCCGTGGTGCTGTGTGTGTTGACCTTCCTGGTGTTCTCACCCCTTCCTTCCTTTCCCATTCAGGTGTGGTTTCACCTGCGCGTGTGTGTGTAGTCTGTGTTCTGCTGTGTCCGTGGCTACCCTGTGCCTGTCGCTCATCTTCCTCCTCCCCCTACCCTTCTTGTTTCTCTCATGTGGGCATTACCTTTTGGTGCTTTTGGCTTCCTTTGTCCTCAGTCGGCCATGTCTGCCTCCCACCCCACCCCGGTATCTTCTGGGTGTTCTGACCATGGTTCGGAATTGGCGTAACGTCTTTTGTGCTGCCCCGGGATTTGGTCCATCCGTCTGTTTCCTTGCCATGGTCCCACTCCCATCATGTCTGTTTGGGGCTTTCCTGGACCATGGGAGAGGGTTAGCCAGCTTGCCATGGTTGGGGATCCACTGTGGTGACCCAGGAGCGCATAACATCTGAAAGTACCCTTAATTAGTCAGTACCTGGCTCTGAGAGAGAGCAGACCTGACCTTGCTTCAGGGAGAGCTGGCTGGTTAGCCGGCCAGCCACTTGGAGCTCTACATGGTGCTGACTCACCCAGAAGGCTAAGAACCTGAATGCATGGCCTGCTGTGAAGCCCTGAAACATATGGACAGTGTTTTGTTTTGATTTTGTGAAGAAAGAAGCAAGAATTGTTGAAGGGTTGCCAGGGTTTTGGGATGAACCTCTGGTGCCACCATTTGGGGAGATGGACCATTTTTTCCAGAGTAACAAAATCCTGCAGTGGCAAAGTCCATTTAGGGATAGACCTTAAAGCAATGATGATGACTCCCCATAGCACTGAGAATGAAAGAACTGCTGTTGTGTCACCTAAGAATGTTTGCATCATGAGGCTGATGCTTCTTATCATGTCCCTCAGTGGCTCATCCATAGTCACTGAAAATCACCACACCATTTGGCCCTGTGTCAGCAGCGAGAGAGAACAATTTAGATTTTAAATAAAATAAAATAAAATCAAAATTTAGATTTTAAACCAAATTCCCCATCCCATTTTTTTTAAAAAAAAAAAATGCAGGTCTCAGCTTGGCTACCCAGGTTTAGGTGTAAATAGTAAGACGCATGATATTATGCCCATACCTTTTAAATGAAATGCAGAACCCGTAGACTGCCTAAGGCCTGTGATTCAGTTTAATATGAACTGCATTGTTTAAACTGGAGGTCCTCAGTAATCACAGTGATGAAGAAATTTTCCCTAATGATAGAAATCTAGCACACTTCTTAAAGCTATGGAATATCTACAAATGTTCTTGACTGATGCTTTTATGAGCAGCTTTGATTTCCAGTAAATAAACATATTGGTATTTTATATAATAGTTTATATGAACAAATTATGACCCATTAACCATATTCTCCTGTCTAGGGGGACTGTGGTTGGTAAAGTTCTTGAATGTAAAGGCAATGTGACTTTAGGTCAACAGATTCTGTTCAAAAAGAATTAAACTACAATGGGCATTCATTACGAATGTGCATCGGTGGTGATAGACCCATAAAAACCCTTTTGTAATTGGGGATTTTCATGAATTAATACGTGACTGCACAAAATTTAGAAACTGTATCATGAATCAGCTCTGAATTTTATGAATTTGAATCTTAGCCATTATCTGAACCTGAGAAAATCTGAATCTTCATAACAGCACTGACCAACTTTACATTGCAACTAAAATTTCAATTTGCATTGACATTTCTCAGTTTTTTGGTCTCCAGTGACAGATGAATCTACCAACACCCCAACTCTTACCCCATATAGGGAGGCCTTCATTTCCATATATTCCAATCCAGTTATCCACCAGATAGCTTACCATTGCACTGGATCTCCAAGTTGCACCAAATAATATCTAACCACACAGGTTAAAAAGCTCCAAATGGTTGCACAACGTTAAACAAAGGGGAAAACACTGCAGGGAAGGAAAAACAACAGCACTTCAAACAAACAAAAAACCTATATAAATATAAATAGTTAAATTGAATTAAATATAAGCTCCTGCCAATCAACCCTGAAATATCTTCCCAAACCCTAATGAAAATCTACCAGTGTGTAGCTTGTAGAGTCTGTCCAAGAAGGCAGGTGGGAGGGTCTTGTGCATCCCACAGTCCTTTCTCCTGCACTGACCCATGTCTTTTATGGTGGGTGAGGCAGGTGCATCACGGCAGACCTATTACAGCTGAAAATACCCAGATTGGGCCAATGGCCCAGTCTTTTCAAACTGGCCTCCCTACCTGTATAACCCCTTCCTCCCCAGGATACAATTTTCTTCCCAGGCCACACATTTTCCCTTCACCCTTGGGGACAAAGACCTGCACCCATTCTGGGTGGGGAATTTCTCACAATGAAATAAAAAGCAGACTTTGAAGTGCCTGAAGAGCTTGTCTTTCTGGTTTCAGTTCAGGGGCAGACAAAAGGTCTTGATCCCTGAAACAAATCTACAAAATAAAATGAATCTGTAAGCTCAGATTTTTCTATATTTCTGAATGGCACAACTGAGGGTGTTGTTTTCGGAGCAGAGGAGGAATGTTTTAATGGAGGAAGGCTGTCACATTTCATTGTCTGTTTGAATGATCATAAAAAACCCTCAGAGCATTGTAGCACTGCATCATTTGTTAGTAAGAGCAGTGCTGGAAGGAGAAGGACCAAGTCAAAGCTGCACATGCATGTTACGCATCTGCAGTGTGAACACACTTGCATATGCACACATCATGCATACATCATGCATGCACCATATGCATTAACCTGTTTGGTTAGATATTATTTGTTGCAACTTGGAGGTCCAGTGCAATGGTAAGTAGGAATGGGCGAACACGGTTTGGAAGTTCGGTGTTCGGCCTGAACTCGGCCTGTTTGGACGACTGAACTCGAACCCGAACCCGGACATAATGAACTGAGCCGAACACCGAACGTCGAAATGGTCGAACACTTCGGTCAGTTCGGATCGGGTTCGGTTCAGTTCGGGTGGCTGAAACGTGGTCTTAGGTCTACTGTCAGGTCACTGGAAGGCCAAATGTAGCAGGGAGGGGGAAGTCATCTAACTCAGCTAGGAGCAGACTTCCAGGCACCAGTGGTGGAGCGTAGAGAGTGACTTGGAGTAGCAGCCAGCCTTCTGAATCACCATCCCTTTTCGCCTCAGACCACTGGCTTGGCAGTCTGCGATTGGCCATGGGCTAGGCTGCACGGAGCCAATGGGGCTTGCGGTGAGGCGGGCGCAGCAAGAAACAAAGCTGTCTGCCTCCCCCCTTCCCAATACCTTCTAAGCTAGTCACTGTTCCTGAACAGCAGGCGTTTCAGAAGGCTCCTTCATCCAGCATTTTCTAGCTCCCCAATCCTTTACCATCCTCCTCCTATTTCACCCATCCAACCCATCTACCTCCATATTCTCATTTATTTACCTTAGCTTAGATAGATTTAGTTGTTATTTTTTGTTTTTATCCCTCCCTGTGTTCAATCTTCCTTCCTCCCTCCCCCCTCCATTGAATCCTTTCCCTATATATTCCATCCCCAGTGATTCCCTTCCCCTGTTTTTTGATTCATTTAGAGTAGGATTATTATTAGATTGATTTAGGTTTCATTTCAGTTTTGTACCCCTCCTT
>QEPC01008930.1:58746-75429 GCA_003113815.1 Sphenodon punctatus
GGACTCCCCACCCAGCGGAGCCATGTAAAAATATCATGTGAGGAGCCACTCGAAGAAGAACAGAAGGTTGCTACCTTGCAAACAAGGTTCTTTGAGATGGCTCCGACCATTCTCACAACACCCACCCTTCCAGCCCCGCATGGAATTCTTTTCTTATATTTCTAGAAAGGGTTGAAAGGAACTGTCATTCAGAGGGGGAGGGTTCTTTTTATACCAGAGGAGCTAAAGACCATCATGTGGTCTATTATTTGAACAGGGTGAGTGCGCACAACCCAGTTGTGAGAATGTTGGGAGCCATCTCAAAGAACCTTCTTTACAAGGTAGCAACCTTCTGATCAGCACGTGGGGAGGTGCTGTTTGTAAACAGCCTTATCTCCCAACCCCATCCAGTGTCCCAGCTGCTGCTGCCGCTGCCGTTGCCGCACTACTAGAAGGCAGAGGCAGGTGAGGGATGGGGTCTGGAGCCAGGGAGGGGAGGAAGAATCACTTTCTGGGGGAGAAGCTGGCTGCAGCCTGCTGTCCAGCCAGGCAAGTGCGGGACCCCAGCTGGTGGCGGGGCCATGTGCAGCCACACATGTGGCACATGTTTGGGGCCAGCCCTGCATGTAAAGGAAACTTATAAATTAAACTAGCTAAGAGTCACTCAGTCTATGCCACTGGGCCTGTCCCCCAGTATTTGGGGGAAAGGCAACAGGCCTTGAAGCGGCTCACAGTCCTGAGTGCTGGCAGCCACCATGGAGGGGTCCACCACACCATTGCCCACGGTGTACTCCAACACCTCTGTTAGCTCTTTATGCCACCTGGAGACTGCCTGGTGGTAGACCTGCATGCGGCGCAGCTCAGCAGAGACATACTGTCCATATGCCCCCACCCTCTGCTGCTCCAGCTGCACCACCTTCATCTCCACCACCAGGCACTTCTCCAGGTCGGCAGAGGAGCGCTGGACCTCCTCCACGTGGCCCCGGGTGCAGCGATGCAACCTGGCCCGAAGGGCCTTGATGTCAACATGCTCTGGGATCCCAGGGGTCTCCACGTTGAGGCTGGAGGTGGGGAGGAGGGGAAGGGCTTATATGCCTCCTTTTCCTGGTTGCCTTCCCCCCCTTTTTCATGCACTGTGGCTCCACGGGCGCCACTGCAGAGGACTGGAACAACCCACCTGCCTCACTCAAGTGTCATGGATCCGCTCTATGTGACCGAGAAGTCCCGATGTGGTCCCCTCCCTCTGCCACCGGAATATTTTTTTGCAGATCTAGAAAGAGCAGAAAAAGATAGGAACATTAGAAGTGCCATACTGTGTCAAACCAATGGTCTGTCAAGCCCTGCCTGCATTCTGTCTCCACAAGTGGGTGGACTGGGTGGCCATCCAATCTCTCTCTGCAGGGGACTTCAGTTCCTAACAGGTCAGAGGGCAATTCATTCCCTGTTGTTCCAGTCCCCATGACATACCTTGCATGTGGCGGTTCTGTCGCCCTTGAGGTAAAACCGCCAGACATCCAACGACTGGCGCCGGATGTCTGGGGGTGAGGCTGGCGAGCTCCACCTAAGGGTCCGGCGATGAGTCATCGTCCTAGGCCTGGTCCTGGCAGCAGGGCTGGGCCCGGGGCCGGAATCAGATTCCTCTCTGAAATGGGAACACATAAGAACACCAAGTAAATATAATGCATTTATTATGATTCCTCTAATCCTCCCTCCTTTGGGTGCTAGGGATGGCAACTAAACAAAAAATAAAGTACGTGCAAATCCTGCCCTCCCAGGGGTGCTAGGGGATGCTAGATATTGCAACTAGAAAGCCCATGGCTGGCACGTGCAAATCCTGCCCTCCTTGGGGTGGTAGGGATGGCGACGCGAGATGTGACCCTGGCTGGAGGAATGAGACTGCCCTTATTTGAGGGTGTATAGGGAATGGGTTGGCAACTGGAGAGTGGAGACCCTTGATATCCTGGCACATGTTTGGGTGGGGATGCTCATGCCTGACTGCTGGAAGAGTCCCCCACACTACAGTACCCTCTCTCTCTGTGTCAGACATCCGCTACCACCCGCTATTGGCCACTGTTTGTGCCCGACTGATGTCCACCACCCACGCACCCACCTGCACACCAGTGATCTGAGCTCGCTCTAACTGATACAGCCTTTCTTGTCTTAAAAGTAAAAAAAAGGTTTACAAACCTGGCAGGAATGGCAGTAGAGCCCGCCACTTCCTCCTCATCTGAAGAGGAAGCCACCGGTGCCACGGGAGGTTTAGCAGGGGCAGCAGCCTCCACCTGTACCACCTCCTCCTCCTCCTCCAATGGAAAATTGGCCCCCAGCCAGAGGAAGTGCACAACAGCCTTCTTCATTGTTTTTTTTTCAAAAACCCACACACCAACCACCAAAACACACAGCCCAGTCAAATCCAACACAATCACAGCCAAAACACACGAACCAAGCAGCCACTGAATCAAACACACACCCACTCGCCTCACAGCTCCGCACGCACTTGAATTTCCGGTTTCCGGCGCGATTTCTGGCTCGCAATATTTTTAGGCCAAATGCAGAACGCTGAACACCGAACGCCGAACGGCCAAACAGCGATCCACCCGAACGGCTGAACCCAAACTCAGCAATCCACCTTAACGGCTGAACCCAAATGCACGAACCGAACGTGGCCGAACCAAACGGCCGAACCCGATCTGTTCACCCATCCCTAATGGTAAGCTATCTGGTGGATAACTGGATTGAAATATATGGATATGGAGACATCCCTATATGAGGCAAGAGTTGGGGTGTTGGCAGATTCATCTGTCACTGGGGACAAAAAAACTGAGAAATGTCAATGCAAATTGAAATTTTAGTTGCAATCTACAGTTGGACAGTGCTGTTGTGAGGATTCAGATTTTCTCAGGTTCAGATAATGGCCAAGATTCAAATTCATAAAATTCAGAGCTGATTCATGATACACTTTCTAAATTTGGTGCAGCCATGTATTAATTCATGAAAATCACCAATCACAAAAGGGTTTTTATGGGTCTATCATAAAACTGTAACGCGCTCTATGTGGGACTGCCCTTGTTCCTGGTCTGGAGACTGCAGCTAGTGCAGAATGTGGCGGCCAGGCTCCTGATGGGGACGGGTCATTGGGAGAATATAACACCTGTGCTCCAGACTCTGCATTGGCTGCCAATAGCGTTCTGAGCCAGGTTCAAGTTACTGGTATTGATCTATAAAGCTCTTCACGGTCTGGGCCCCTCATACCTCAGGGACTTCCTTGCCCTCCGCGTTCCAGAGTGGCTCCTTTGGTCTGCATGGGGGGCCTTCTTGGAGTTCCCCCATGTTAAGTGGGGGGCCACAATGGAGAGGACATTCTCGGTGGCTGGGCTGCATCTTTGGAACTACCTCCCGGAGGAAGCTCGCTTGGCCGCAAGCCTTTTGACATTCCAGCGGGCTTGTAAAACCTGGCTGTTCACCCAGACCTTTGGGGAGGAGGGGGGAGGGGGGGCTAGGGTTTTATCTCTCCCCTTACCTTTTTATTTGTATTTGTTTACCTCGGCTCTGTTTTGGTTTTTAAATTGCTGGATTTTTAAAAAATCTTTTTTTAAAATGCTGTTTTATTAAATTGTACGTCACCCCGGGATGCCATTGGCATGGGGGGGTGACTAAGAAATGTAAACAAATAAAGAACTATAAATAAATAGTATTATAGGTATGCAGAGCTCGAATCAGGGCTTGTGACTACAAATGAAGGGAAATTAATTGACCTAGTAATCAATACCACTTTAAAACTTTCCTTGATGTAATGAAAACAAAATGGTAAACTGGTGTGCTGTTCTGAAATTTTCTGGTTTCAAAAGGAAAATTGAGTAAACTTTGTAGAACTTCTGGAAGATGACAAGACATTTTAATTGAGATAGGATGATTTATTAAATTTAAAGAATTGCAAATGGATCTGTGATCTCATTAATATCACATGGCCCATCACATTCAGGGGAATAATCAATTTTTGTCTAATCTTTGCTGCCTTCTAACAGATAGAATTTGTTACTGGAAAACTTAACAGAATGGATTAGCCCATTTTCTGGTTTAATAAAAAATTCCTAAGAAATAGGAGTCTAATAATTTGTTGCTGTTCTGCAAGGATCAAGAGGCTTCAATTCTCACTTCAATAAACTCCAGAGACCCTCAAAGCAAATCCAGTTCTAATTCATGTTTATTCAGCTGCAAGCACACACCTACCTCTGTGCGATCTTGAATCAAATGTGGACAAGCTATAACGAGACTTGATTGTATTATATGTTACGATCCACTTTGATCCATGCAAAATCATGTTGCATTTATATAAAGGCCTGCTAAATGACAGATACGTAGAGTTTTAGGTCTGCTATTTATTCAAGCCTTAGAGGAAGGTTGTGTTCCGGCCCATCTACAGATGTGACTTTGGAATCAAATAATTACAGTAGTATCCATTAATATATGTATTAAATGTTTGGTGAAAGAAGTTGCTAAAGAAAGCAGAGCATTCAGTACTGCAGATGTTCAATGAATGTTTTGTACAAACAAATTTCAGACTGTTAAGTGGAGAACTTCACTGCTGGTGATCCACTGAGTCTAATTTTCAAGCTATGTGACTTGCTACACGACACCGTTTCTACTCTTTGCACTGAATGATCAAACTTTGGGAAACTCTCTTGTCACGCACACACGAAATGATGCATCTTACACAGAAATTGAGTTTAAGATGGCCACAACTCTTATTATACTTTACCTTGCAGTCTGGGTCAATCAAGGAAAAAGGAGGTAATTAACTAATAAACCTTAACTTTAACCAAACTATACCCTTTCCCCTGATATGTCAAGTGCCTTCTGCTCCCTAAGTCTGGATGGTGTGTTATGCCATCCACCAGCTTCCCGACCCCCCCAAAATTAGGGTCTCCAGGGGCAAGTGATGGGTTCTGCACCATCTAAGGGACAGCATATATCCTGCATAGTAGCACAGACCCCAACACATTCCAGACTTAGGCGAGACCATGGGTCATTTATCCCCTAAACAGTTTGCCCTTCCCTCACCTGGCTGAGGTGCTTAAAATTTTATCCAACTCCCATCCAATTAACCATCCCAATACTATCTATTGAGCTCCATAAATAACCTATTGGCACTGACTATCGCCTACCAATGAAAGCTGCAACAATTAAAATATACCACACCAAATAAATGCCCCCCAAAACCTTGCTAATGAACAAAACCATGGGGAAGGCACCACAAGGAAGGTGAAAAAACGTAAGTCTGGACAACAGCCAATCAGCTCAGCAAAAGGAAAAAATCCTTCCTGCCCCCAATTCAGGCGGCCAGCGATAGCCTACGGTAGCAGTCCAATTGGGCAGGTCAGTGGGTTTTTCTCCTTGAAACTACTACCACTGCTGCCTGCCCCGGAAAACTGCCAGCTCCCCTCCACCCTGGGCAAGCTCCTCCCACTCCGTTCCCACCCTAGCACTGCAAACTACAAGCACTGTAACAGCCTGTTGCAAGGGGCTTTCCCCTTGTCAATATCATGTTAATTTCATGCCCAAACATGTTAATTTCATGCCGAATTCAAAACCCCATACAGCCTGTCTCCTCATTTTCTAATGAGTGGTGGCAACAAGCCCCATCCTCCGCATAGTTATTAGCAGAGGGAGGGTTTTTCTTGAAACTGATTTAGTTCCATATAGTTTTTATAGTTAAACAGACAGTTCTAAATTCACTTCTACAACAACTCATAGAAATCAACTTCTGCTTTCATAAAAAGTGGATAAAAATAATGGAAACTTAAAACAAAATTATTCTTAAATGTCCCTAAAATCTTTGGAAATTCCCCACTGCACCCCCCTTATTTTCTCAGCTCTACAGATAACAGGTAATAGCTGTGTAATAACTGTTATAAATTTGCCAAGTGTTACAAATAAAAACACAAGTCATAGAGTCCAAAGGCTGGAAGGTACCTCAAGGGTCATCTAGTACACCCCCCTTCACCACTGCAAGACCTGCCCACCCCAACCATCCACATAGAGAAATCCCAATAGCTACAAGTAGAGACTGGCACCAACCAGAGCAAACCAATGGCTGAAATAACAGGAAATAATTTTAGGGGAAAAAAAAAAAAGGAATCCAGATGTCCCAAACAGATGAGTCACAACCAAGGATAATTTCAGACCTAACGATATCACAGTCAACCACAGTGAATCCCCTGTGGTGGCTGTTGGTCCCGTTACATCTGTTGTGGTTCCCGCCAGATGTTCACCCCAGTGAATCTCTGGTGGGAATCACAATGACCACAATTTTGGACCTCTGACCCCCCGGAGGTCCAGAATCATGGTGGGATCGGGCCCCAACTGTGGTTGGATTGGCCACAATCTGGGATGGGCTGAAGGTTATGTCTGTAACCTTCAGCCCAACTGGATCATGGTCCCAACCACGGGACGGGATCGGGTGCAGCAGCCAGATTGCCTGGAGGGCGGGTGGCCAGGGGAGTGCGGGGGTGGGGTGGGGTTGTGCAGTCACATGTTGCACCACGCAGCCCCGCCCTCTCCCCGATTCCCTGTAGGAATCAGGCCGGCACATCTAAAGGATGGCCGGACTGATTCCTGACCGGGATCTGAAACGGATCCCGGTCCGTGGTTTAGTGTGGCGGACCTGATGGCCCGGTACGTCTGAAATTACCCCATGTTGCAGATGACCCTACATCTGACAAAGAAAACTCCACAAGAAGTTTTTCCCCTGAATAGAAGAATCCTGAGGTAAACTACAACCATTGTAGCAGCCTTCATGAGATTTCAACAAAGGCTAATATTGTATGTTTCACTGCCATTCTGGTTTATTTTATACAAGTACTGATCATTATAGTACATTGGAACTGCCCAAACATAATAAGTGAAGTGATGGACATCTGTCATGGGGTGCAGTCTCTGATATTCTATTCTGAGGGGGGAGATTTCATGTGGACTGTGGTAGTTTCTTTGGGTGGGTGTGTTTTAAATGGTTAAGGTTATTGTCTGAGATGAAGCCAATGTTCAGAGTACCAAAATATTTTTTTTTTAAATGTTTTCCTTACAAATGGTGTGTATGTTTTGGATCCTAAGTCTACATCTAAGCTCCTACAAAAGATGCTGAGCCGTTTTGGAATATTAATCCACTAACTGGATTTAGGAGTCAAACCCCAGACATCCATTATTAGAAATCTTGACCTATGCTTTCAATATGGCCCAACGAAAGAATATTATCTGGCAGTGAATCAAAAATTTGATTGTAAAATGGGAACCATAAAAGATGTAAGCATCTTTAAATATCAACTGCAATTTGTTTTTACTGTGTTCGTTCATTCATTAATTTATTCATTGGTTTAACATATAAAATTCACTTATCACAGCTTTGTTTCATCCTATGGATTTCCCAAGGACTGATCCACAGACCTTAAGAAATAAAGAATCTGCTTCCAGCAGGTAACAAAGATACTTTGATCTAGGAAACAATTTATAAACCTGATTCATCTCTCATGCGTACAGAGTATTTCTGAGATGATGCATTCAGCTTGTCAAAGCTATCGAAGGGCATCTGCCTCTATGATGGCTAAATGACTTTTCCAGCAATGGATGTGAACCATCTCGTAGATAATCTCTCAGAAAAATAAAAAAGCTGTAATCTTTGTCCTCTCAGGGGGGTATGAGATTTCTTATAATGGTATCAAATTTAGAGTGAGTTATTTGAGATAATCTCAAAGAAAGGATCC
This sequence comes from Sphenodon punctatus, assembly GCA_003113815.1. Taxonomy (NCBI): domain Eukaryota; kingdom Metazoa; phylum Chordata; class Lepidosauria; order Sphenodontia; family Sphenodontidae; genus Sphenodon; species Sphenodon punctatus. Next base: position 66,483 of record QEPC01008930.1, read on the forward strand.
AGGCTATAAAATATACTTGCAAACCCATGCAAGTGATTGGTAAATGTGTGCACAGATATTGCTTTGGCTTGATTTGGAAGTGAGGAATCGCAATGAAGCTGAAAAAGCTGCATATGGTTTTCCCTCCACACTGTTACCAAGGTTGACAAGAAATGACACAGCTATTAAAAATAGTTACGGTGGCTTGCACTCTCCATTAAAACTATAAACATTTTACTTATGAAATCAAGATGATTTATCCTATATCTGTGAAATTTTGTAGATGGGATCACTTGAGTGAGGGGTAGAAGCTATCAAATTTGAGTCAGATTGGTTGATAAACGGCTGAGTTATAGGACTTTGAATTCTGGAGGCAGAACTATTTTTTCTGTCTTTTGCAACCTTTTCTTTTGATATATAAAAGTTTGTTTTAAGTTAGCCATGTTGAAAAGTAGAGGTGTCAGAAAATTAAAATGTGCATTGTAGTCCATTCCCAAGTTTAGATTTTGAAAATCCATCATGTACTTTTAAGTTGTATTGTTTTGCCGTTTTTTATATTATCCAATGGAGAGAGTGAGATTTTTTAAGTTACATCAGGATGGATGTGGATTATACATACAACAAACGTATGTATGTTTTCTGAACATCTCTCTCTATGCTGTTGTTTAGCCCATTTTTAGACATGTCTCCAAACTTCACAAACTTCAAAGTCGCTTTCAGCAACCTCGTGTGGGTGGAGTTTAAAAGTGCCTCCCTTCAGTGGAAGTCACCCGCTGTTATTGGAAACAGTGGTTCTGGGCGGCTTGCACATTCTTTTGATAACTGGACTTGTCAGATCTTGATATTGGGGTTTGACAAGTCCAGTTTTCAAAAGAATGTGTGAGTTGCCCGGCACCACTGTTTCCAGTGGTGGCCAGGTGACTTCTGGTGCGGGGAGGTACGTTTTAAACTCCACCCACACGAGATTGCTGAAAGCAACTTTGAATTCTGTGAAGATGGAGGCACATTTAAAAGTGTCCATAGCAGTGAAGAAAATAGTTATCCTTGTGTAGGATCAGGATGTATGTGGAGAGATGATTATACATAGATGCTCCTGTACTCTCATAGAACTCAGGGAGGGGGAACTTTGCAGTTTTGCGTGGAGAAAATAGAATGGGAAAGTATCCCAGCCTGCCCATGACAGGCAGCCTCTCTGGGTGTGATGGTAGACTTCTCTGAAGTCCACCAAGAGCTTCACAGGTTCTGGCAGCCTGGAGAGGGGTCTTCCCCAGCTCCCTTTAGCCTGTCTGTGATCTTCGGAGGCTCCCTGTCATGGGTGGACTGAAGAGAGCCGTGGCAGCCCCTTCTGCAATATTCAAGAGGTCCACAAGTGTTTTTTTTATTTATTTCATCATTTTTTATACAGCCCCCTCCTGCCAAATGGCAGCTCGTGCCAAATGTGTGTGTGTGGGGTGGGGGGGGGGTGAAGGGGAAGCTGGCAGTGTTGGCCTCAACCCACCCATGGTTTGCTGAGGCTGCCTGTCACAGGCGGCTGAAAGGAGCCATGGCAGATCCCTCTCCAGATGTCCGGAATTCTGCAGGTTTTGCCAAGCCCCCAGGGCAGTGCATCTCAGCACATGGAAGTGTCAGCAGAGCGGGAGCCATGCCTCCCCCTTCTCCTGGGTTACTGTCCTGTTCCCTTCACCATCAATCCATCCAGGGAGTCTCCCATAGTCCCCACCGTTTGCCACCTTGTTGCCAAGCAGGGAGCTCTCCACCTTTGCTCCTCTGCTCCATTGCCACTGTCAAGGTGGAGGAGACCCTTTCTCATTGTTTCTGCCCCATCACACTGGAGAGCCCATTCTTGAGGTGGGGAAGCCCTCCCCCTTGGTTCCTCTGTCCCACTGCTGAACTGGGGAGCCCCCCTTTCCACCTTTGCCCTTGCTCATGCTGCCAAGCTCTGGGAGACAGAGTCCCTGTTACCACCTCCACTGCACGCTGACTCACTGAAGCTGTGAGGAAGCCAAGTCTGGGAATCATGTGCAGCTCCAAGTAGGGTTAACCAGGATAGCCATTGTTAAAACAGAGCTGGAGTGCTGTGTGTGGGCAAAGAGTTTATACCAATTTGTACATTCTCCAGTCATACACAGATGCTACTGTACCCTCATAGAGAAGACAATAGCTGTATGTGGATGGAGCTGCAGGAGTTATTTTCCAGTTTGCCATTTTCATCACTTTGCAGAATTTTCATAATTTTCCAGCACTTTCCTTTCATTTTATGCCATTTAGCCAGTATATAAACAATAGTGTTAGCAGTTCTGTAACTCTATTCATGTTGCATTAGAACAATGACAGATTGATTACGTTTAGTGGAGTGCTTAGGAACTGGGGTGTGTGGATTTAGGGGAAGGATGGTGGGAGTGCTCATCCAAAGTCTGGGACTACTTCATTCAGCTCCCCAAAATGGCCCTGGAAGAAGTGTGGTGCACATGCTGTGTGGCACCTCTGCCCTGTGCTACCATTTAGCACATTCATGGCATGGAGATGGGCAGCACAAGGTAGGGTACTCAGAGATGACCCTGTGACCTGGAATGGGCAGCATTTTTGGCAAGGTGCTTCCGGGACCAGAGGTGGGAACACTTGTCCATGTAGGGTGCTGGGACTAGCAGAGGGGACAAAGCCCTTCCATTTCCACCCATTGAGCCCCAGCAGCTACCATTCATTCCACCACAGCCTGGTCCAGGAGCAGAACCATCCCTGCCCCATGCCCTAATGGAGATCCAGGAGGGAATTTGGATTGCCTGGGAGGCACTGGATGGGCTACAAGCAGAATATGGTGGGCTTGTCAGACGGTGACGAGACCTTTCAAAGAAAGTATGCCTCTTGTGCCACTACCATGCCCTACTCCAGGGCCAGGAGGCTACTGGGCTTCCCTGGTGGAGCATGGATAGCTGCTCTCTACACCACAATAAAGTTTTCCATGGGGCAGGTCAAGACTGTCACCCCCCACACCTCCTACCACTACTACTAAATCTAATCCTGACAAGTGTGCATGAAGATGAAGGTGTCTGATCCCCCCTCTGTATATTTAATGTTTGTGTTTTATTATTTAATTTAATCTTATGTTATTAAGGTTATAGATTAAGATAGATTAAATTGGTTAAATAGGTTAATTAGTTTATAGGTTTAGATAGGATAGGTCAGGTGAAAGTAAAAACAATTATAGAAACATTTTTTTAAATGTATAGTAAACAATTAAAATTAAAAAGATCTTATGTTAATTATGTTATAAATTAGATTAAGTAAATAGGCTTGCTTCAGTGAATATAAAAGTGTAAAAAAATATAACACAAAAATAAAAAAATCATATATAAACAAATTTCCCCTGAGACTGATACCTGAACTTCAGTGATATTTGGGAGAGTTTAGGAGAAATGATGTGTAGACATAGAGATTAGGGGTGTGCCCCATGTCATTTTCATTTTTCTTATTAACGACAATGTCGTTTTGTTATCATTATTGTTATTGGTATCGGTATCATTTCAAATGAAGATTTTATTTTTGGTATCGTTATCAGTATCGATTCGAATAACATATAATAGCACAATATATATAATAAAGCAGACTAGTCTATATCTATCTATCTATCTATCTATCTATCTATCTATCTATCTATCTATCTATGTGTGTGTGTGTAAAATGTAAAATAAAAGGTAAAAGGGAGGGTATGAGGAAGGAAAGGTATTGGTTTTACAATGAGGGCTAGAGAGGATTTTTTGTGTGCAAGCTCCACAGTTCTGTAAGTGCAACCTGACAAGCAGAGCTCTCACAGAAGAGAGAGAAAGGTCCTGGCCCTGCAATTATAAAGGGTTGCAGTGCACTCCCCAGAGCCCCCCTAATAGGTTGTGGGATGCAGCAGACATTGAACAATCACAGAGTGCCATGAGACTGCTGGAGACTGCTTGCGCTGCTCATTGACCAACGATACATCCATCAGATACTGTTGAGCTGCTCGCACCTCCCAACACAGGCACAGTTCAAGAGTTCAACCCTGTTTAGGGCTCCAAGTTGTCTTCTTCCTCCTCCCCTCTCCACATTTTTCCCTCCAAAACCCAACTGCCACAGCACTAACAATTATGACAATGATAATGACATTGTCATTTTCGTTATTGGTTTCCTTTTTTATCGATTGTCGTTATTCCAAGAACGAAAATTATGTTTTTTGTTTTGTTATTGGAATAACAAAAGCGACATGCAAACCCCTAATAGAGATTTTGAATTTGTAGCATTAAGGAACACTATGGTACAGTTTTTAATAACTCTGTGGAGATATTTATTTGTAAAATTAATCATATTAATCATATTATTATTTTTTTGCATTTGTACACTATTGTTTGTAAAGGAGTTTTCAAAGTTCTCCACAATTTGAATTTCAGCTGCGTTTTTAAAGCGTTTTTTCTGTATCATTCTGGGTGCCTTGCAATCAAAAAAAAGTTTGGTAGTGTTGAAGGAGGAGAAATTTAGTGTATTCCCCTTCTTAACAAAGAGGGAAATTCTATTATCATAAAACCTTCAGTTTAAGAGAGATGTTAAGACTCTTACAAGTTAAACCATGCTCCAAAAAGCATGGCAGCTGTAAGTTAACACTCCCAACCTAACTTGCATGCCAAGTTAGCCATAAAACAGTGTACAGTCGGTCTCACATGTACTCATGCAAAGTATTTGATCACGTGCACGAGATTTAACGCTCTACCATCTAGGGTCTTTGAGGGCAAAAGAGAGGGTGTCCCTTTTTTAGAGAGAGTTTGCCCATTTGAGGTTGCAGCTGTTGAAACTGTCCAGCATGTCCTTTTCGCCTGCCATTTGTACGACGCCCTGAGCGATAAATATCTGTCCTCTTTCCTTTATGATTATCCAGGTAGGTCGGCGTTCAGCTTGACGATACAGACCTTGACCAACCCAGTTTATATACAGCTAGTTGCTAAGTTTTTGGTGTATGCGGTTGCTAAGAGGAAATCATGCTTGGAGTATAAAATTCAGACTGATATGGTCTTAACAGATCAAGGACTCTTATTAGAATGAAAGCGGGCTTTGGATTTGGCCTGAATGTTTTGGTGACTCTGCCTTATTGCTGTGTTGTATTTTTTAGTATTTTTTTACTATTATGTTTAAAATTATTACTTTGAGATTGGATCTCTTGTTTTGTATTCACTTTAATTCTTATTTTATATGTGTGACTATAGCCATCGGCTTGTCTAAATAAACTAAACTTGAACTTGAACATGTACTCGTTTAAAACTTAAGACTCCATGAACCCACACTTTGCCTTGGTCTTTTAGTCCCAGTCTTTGTTCTCTGCAGGTTGGGAATCACACTGAAGCTGGGAACAGCAGGGGTCAGGTGGAAGATTGCTGCCTCCTGACCTTCTGCTTTATCTATATGCTTTCATTTGGATTGGGGCAAACAAGACAACTGAGTAGTGAAGGCCTGTATATGGGGAAAGAAAGTCGATGGATGTGGGATGTGTACAGGGAGACACAAGACTGGGGGAAGCTAAGCAGTGGGAGGGGGGAGAGTGTCTGTATGGGAAAGGGTCATCCAGATGTTAGTGGAGTTTTTATGGGGGACAAGGCTGAGAAATACATGTTACTAGGGGTGTGCATGTCATTTTTATTATTACAATAATAATAACAAAATTATCATTTTCATTTTCCTTATTGCACAATAACTAAAATGACAACTGAGAAGAGCAAAAATAACAACCAAGAATACCAATAACAATATTGATAATGATATTGATAACAATATCGATATCAATACCAAAAATGATAACAAGAAATGAAAACGACAATGGGTATTTTCAGACGTTACGAGATCACAGTGAACCACGGTGAATCTGTGGTCACTGTGGCTCGAACGTCTGTTTGGCGGCCGCCAGATGTTCGCCATGGTCAATACCCGCATGGGGTTAATTTGAACCACACTTCCCGGGCTAGCCGGGGGAATGTCCCGGGAAGCGTGGTCAAAAAGATCCCCAGCGGGGACCAAAAAAGAGTAACATCTGGCCGGTTGCCACGGCCCGGGATCCCCGGCGGGATCCCGGACCACGGCACATCCGGCCCGACACGGCGGCCACAGTGGCCCCGCTGCCCGCCTGTCTCCCTGGAGGGCGGGTGGCGGGGTGCGTGGAGGGGGTGGGGCTGTGCGGCCACACGTTGCACCGCACGGCCCCGCCCCCTCCCAGATTTCCCGCCGGGATCCCCCCGGCACGTCTGATATGGCATGATGGGGTGACCCCGACGGGGAATGAAAGGATTGTTTTCGGTATGGGGCCAAGCGGCCCCGTAATGTCTGAAAACACCCAATGTCATTATCATTGTCATTATTATTAGTGCTTTGGCAGCTGGGTTTTGGAGGGAAAATGTGGAGAGGGGAGTAGGGAGAAGACATCTTGGAGTCTTAACAGGGTTGAACTCTTGAACTGTGCCTCTCTTGGGAGGGGTGAGCAGCTCAGCAGTAGCTGATGGATGTATCACTAGTCAATGACCAGTGCAAGCAGGCCCCAACAGTCTCATGACATTCTGTGACTGCTCTATGCCTGCTGCCTCCCACAATTAGGAATGGGCGAACAAAACGCGGTTTGGATGTTCGGTCGTTCGGTTCGAAACCCGAGTTCGGGCTTGATGGTTCAGTTCAACCGAGTTTGGTTTGGTCAAACTTGGCTGAACATTCAAAAATAGCGAAAACGAAACGAAATCGAAACTGGAACCTAATTTTTGGCCCTGGAAAGATGTTTTTCTTGCCTCCGAACTCATCTGAACACGACCGACCTGTTCGGTCGTTCGAGAGTTTGGTTTGGACGTCCGAACAAACCGAGTTCGCCCCAAACTCTGAACATCCGAACCGCGTCCGGCCATCCCTATCCACAACCAATATGGGGGGTGGCTCTGGGGGAGGGCATTTCAACCCTTTATAATGGGAGGGCCAGGTTTTTTCTCTCTGTTTTGTGAGAGCTCTGCTTGTCAGCTTGTGTTTACAGAACTGTGGTGCATGTACATAAAAAAATCCTCGCTAGCCATCATTGTATTATTTGTTTGTTTGTTTGTTTGGTATTACCACCAATACCTGTATTTCCTCAAACCCTACATTTTACCTTCTCCCATTCCCTGCCCATCTCCCCTCTGTACATTATAGAGAGATAGGTAGTATAGATTCGATATATATTATAGACATATAGATTAGATTAGAATAGTTATATAGATAATTGATTAGATAATAGATAGTTTTCCTTTTCCCTTCCCCTGTCTCCCTTAGACTTAGATAAATATTAGTTGTGCACAGGAATCAATAACAATACCGATACCAAAAATAAAATCTTTGTTTGAAATGGTATCGATATCAAAAATGATATTGATAATTATATTGATAACAAATATCAATACCAATAACAAAAACTATACTGATATTGATACCAATAACAAAAATGATATGAAAAAAATACCAAAAATGATAGCAAAAATGATAATGATAACAAAAATGACATTGCCATTAATAATAACGAAAATGATATTTTTGAATAATGAAAACAAAAATGAAAAATGAAAACAACATGGGAGCCTGGTGTACATCCCTAGTGTATGCTCAGATAAGACTTGGAGCCAAGTGGAAATATGTATTGGTAACGGCAGACAAGTGCTGGCAGGGGTGTACGTGGAGGTGGGGCCGCAAACCTGAGAGATGGGTGATGTGTATTCACGGACAGAGCTGGGGGACAGACAGTGGTGGGGAGCAGTGTTTCTATGGGGAGAGAGTACCCAGGTTCTAGCGGTGTATATATGGGGGAGAGAAGGCTGAGCGATGGGTTCCTCTGGCAGCAAAGTCTCGTCGCTTTTATGAGCTCTAGGTAGCTTGATCCCCTTATGATTGCTGTACCTGAGGGGAAAGCAGATGGCAACCAATCCTCAGTCAGGAGCCATAACCCACAGACAGTCAAATCTCTTTCCAACACAGTGTACTACTCCCAATGCATGACATACTTGGACAAATATTTGTCTGTCCATAATCACCTGTCTAGTATTCAGATACATTTGAGCTGCTGCCTGAGAGGGGAGCTATAAATAATGGAGAATTTGTGGGTAGAGTGGAGACAAGAATCAAGTCCATAATGTAAGGGTTGTGAAGAGATTGCTATCCTTACATTGTGTTGCCCCAACCTTCAGAGTAAGGCTTAAATGGCAAATCACCAAGGTAGCTGTTTCTGATGTCACAAAGCAAAGGGTGAAGAATTAGCAGAATACCAGCAAAAAAGCTATGGAAAGTTGCATGAAGTTCCAAAATAGCAGAATGAAATATCTGTGCAGAAAAAGGAGTTGCCGCTTCAGTCCTACTTCAGAGGAAGAGGATTGGGGTGAAAGACCAAGGCAAAGTGTGGGTGCATGGAGTCTAAATTTGTAAGTGAGCACAATATATGAGACTGTACAATGTCTTTATTGCTTACAAGGCGCGCAAGTTAAGGCCGGAGCCTCAACTTACATGCTATTTGGATCATCGCTGAATTTGACAGAGCCTAACTCCTCTCTTAAACCAAAGGGTTTTTTAAATTCTAGAATATGTATGTGGTTGAGATAATTAAAAAAAAGTTGGTAGATGAGATTTTAAAAAGTGATAATTAGGGATGGGTGAACAGATCGTGGTTCAAGTTCGGCCATTCGGTTCGGCTGTGTTCGTTTCGTCCGTTCGGTTCGCCCGTTCAGTTTGGTTTGTCGGTTCGAATGTTCGGCCGTTCGGTGGTTAGGATCGAACGTTGAGTTCGGATTCGGGATTCAGTTCGGTCGGGATAGGTTCGGTCTTTAGTTCGGTGCAATCAGGAACTGAAAATGACATTTAGTTTTTGAAATAAAAGGAAAAAACTAAAAAACATATTTCTGGCCATAACATTTTTGTTTCTTATTACTTTTTGATGATATTTAGGGAGATTGTACCCCCCAAT
>QEPC01008934.1:16469-26489 GCA_003113815.1 Sphenodon punctatus
CTCCGTCGTACGGACAAGAGCAACACACAGGAGGGTGCTCCCGGCTGACTGCAGGGACTGTGACGGAGCATGGTAGGAAAGGTGGTCCTTCAGATTTATTTATTTTATTTAATGTTTTTTTACCCTTCCCCAAAGGCTCTGGGCGACTTACAAAAAAACATTCTATAATTAAAATACAATTTATAAAAGAAACGCTACCCACACCAACCTGCACCACAACAACCTCCCATCTAATCCCTATCCCTGCCCATGTCAGCATTCCCAACCCTCTCCCTAAACCCTACCGCCCAATCCCATCCACCCCATCCTTTCCCACCAAATGCCTGGCAAAACAAGGAGGCCTTAAACCTTCTCTTGAAGATGAGCAGACTCTGACAGACGTCCACAGGAAGGGAGTTCCATAACAGTGGGGCAGCCACTGAGAATGCCTCGCTGTGTCCTTGTGCTAAAAACTTTGTGGGCAGTTGGTACCTGCAAGAGGATGCCCTTGGCCAACCTCAGAGGCCACAATGGAACATAGAGGAAGAGGTGGTCCCTCAGATACCTGGGGTCCAAGCTGTTTATATGGAGACTCAGGGCTGGGGCATGGAGAGTAGGTGCAGGATGAGGCAGATGCAGGACTGGACTGACGAGGCAGGGAACCAGCTGAATGGAAACAGGCAGATGGAACTCAGATGGGGGTGGGGGGAGGGAGTAGGGTCATGGGCAGTCGCATAGGGGCTGCATCCCACAGATGCTGGGGCCCCGTGCAAGCAGACATTGAGCTGCACTCTCGTGAACAAGGGCAGATGGAAGGAGGGCAGGCACACTCCCAAACAGGATCTGAAGGACCAGGTTCTAAAGGGACGGTCACACTAGGTTCAGGGAGTGCAGAGTTGGTCCAAGGTGCATGGAGACATGAGGAGGAGACACAGAAGCACAGGAACAAGAAGGCAAGACAGGAAGTGACTGATGGTCTGCCTAGCTCCCTGTGGCTACCAGCTGGCCTTATATACAGAACAGCAACCAACCAAGAAACTGGGATTGTGGAGTGAGGCTGAGGAGGGCTGTGGTTTGGCCAGCGCCAAAAGAGGTTTTCTAGCCAATACTGGGCCCTAGCCATCAGGAACCAGTGGCACTGCTGAGCCAGCTGCTGTGCCCAGAGCCCCAAGGGTGATAGTTCAAGCCCAGGTTCTTTAAGGAGTGTTGAAGTGCAGTTTTAAGCAATCCTAAGATAGCAAAGAAGGACGTAGAGGGTGAGGGAAACCAAATACTTTAGTTGTATGCAAAATGTGTGGTTTATATTATGTTCATACTTCACTAAAGATTTCTTATATTACAGACGAAGCATTAACATTCCATAGCCAGGAAAAAAGAGGTAGCATGTTATTCTTGCAGCTAAGGGTGTTAACAAATGAGATGTTAGTCCACATTAGCTCACACCAGGTGGGTGCCCACCTCCCTATTAACTAGGTGTTCACCCCCACTGACCACACGGCTTCCGCCCACCAGACCCGCAGCTCCCACTCGCAGCGGGATGTTGGAGAATGTGGAGCCTGCCGTGCAAGCTAATGTGCACCCATGTGTTCGCGTGCTGCATGTAGCACCTCCGTGTGTCCAGGTCTGCCAGTACCACAGAGTTGTGGGTAGAAATCCTAGAGTGTCCGAGGAGCGACCACATCCTTCGCCTCTCTGTTCCTGCTATCCCTGGCGCCGTAAGTGGGGGTTGCCCGTAAGCGCATGAAATATACTCAGGGAGCTGCCTGTTTGTTCAGTTGGATACACTAAACATGTGAATGGGAGCGGAGTGTGGGCCCGGCTACACTGACTGAACTTGGGCTGCAGCAAGCTATTGTCTAGTTTGTTAGCACCCTAAGACTAAGCAGCCCATGTCTGAGAGCGTGTAAGAAGGCTTTTTTGTACTTGCACACAGAAAAATTCAGAATGAGGGCAGTTTCGCAACATGTGACAAATAGTCTATAAAGAAAATTCACTCAGAAAATGAAAATGGAGCCCATTTTCTCTCCCCAAAGAACTTTGGTCTGTTCATAATTAATACTGAAGATGCTATTTTCCCCTTTGAATACTTGTACTGAATAATTCCTGATCTTTCTCTGAATAAATTTTTAAATTAAAAGCACTCTGTTGCATGTGAATGAGGTGGATTGTCTGCATAATACTATGCTTAAATTAAGCAAAATTTTGCTTTTTCCATGTTTTCCTAAAACATTATTTAACAGTAGATCTTAGTAACAATGAGTGGCAGATTAAAACCCTACACAGTATTCTCATGTTTTTCTGATAACTGCCAAATTTATTCCATATATGTCATGTCAAAATTGTAGATGGGGTTTGTGATTTTGAAATTGTGGTCCACTCTGACACCTCACTCCACCTCCAAACACAGCTGCTACTCAGTCTCTCTAATTGTAATCTTCATGGATTCCTGCTGTTATAACCAGGGGGGTCTCCACTCATTTTTGCAAGTGTGTGTTGTGGAACAAACACAATAACTCAGATTCACAAGTGCAAACTCTTAAGATTCTGTAATTTGGGGTGTTCCCAAGTTATAGAAAATTTATTTGGGTAAGCTTGCCTACTATTATATATTACATCCGCAATGTGCCTGGTGCTGAATGGACATGATTAGAATCAGGTCTTTGCCGCAAGGGGCAGGATGGACAAGGGAGCGGAGACAAGGGAAGAGAAATTAAATTGAGAAGTTGCAAGTGCATGTACTTTAGCTTAGTTATAGTTATAATGGGAGATGGCGGACCCTGAAGGATAAGATGGTATAAGTATCAGTGAGCAATCTATGGAGGGGAGGAGCTGGAGAAGACCTCTACTTTCAGGCTGGTTTTTAGTGGGGATTTGAAGGTTAGGAGGGAGGGAGCACAGCATGTGTGCTCAAGGGGGAGAGGGGGGGGCAGGAGTTCTAAGCATAGGAGGCAACATGGGAGTAGGAGCAAGGATGGTTTAAGCAGTGGAAGATTCTGGGGTGAGCAAGGGTGGTGGCAAGAAGAGATGTAAAGTTCCTGAGTAGGAACTTAGTAGGAATGAGGTCAGAGAGACAGGGAGGAGTAAGACCATGAAGGGCTTGGAAGGTGAAGACAAGGAGCTTGTGTTGGAAGTGAAGGGGTAGAGGGAGCCAGCGGAAGGAGGGTAAGAAGGTAAAGCCCAGGATCAGTCCCAAGCCTGACTGTGTCAGGACTAACCCAAGCCCTGTGCGGCCAGACTCTTCCATGTTTGAGCCTAATCGGTAATGGGGTGGTCCTCATGGTACACTGTGATGTCACCATTGCTCCACAGAGAAATGAGGCCATGTCAGGAAAAGGGTGGGGAAACACCACAGCCACACCCCATGGAACACCATGACATCATGGCACTCTGTTGGGATGGAGGAGGGGCACATCAGGAATAAGGCAAGGTTAAGGCATTTTTCTCAAGAAGAACTTAAGCTAAGCATGTGCACCTGCAACTTCTTTGTATTCCTCTCTCCCACTGTTGCCCTTCTTTTTGTGTGTCTTCCCCCCCCTTACCTCTTAGATTGTAAGCTCACTGGAGTAGAGCCCTGTCTATAATTGTTGATTGTAAAGCACCAGGTACGTTGCTGCACTATATTGTGAGCCACCTTGAGCCTCTGGGAAGAGTGGTGTATAAATCTTAAATAAATAAATAATGATAAATAATAATTTGTCTGCCCTTTTCCTGACATGGCCCTCCCCCTACAGAGAGCGGTGATGTCCTTGTGCTCCATGGGAGCAGAGCTTCTTACCCACAGGGAGCTCATCCTGAGTCCAAGGGGCTTAGGCCGGGTGGGCTCTCAAACCAAACTGGCCCCTTGGGGCCCATTGGGCTCGATCTGGTATGCAGGCTCTGAGGACAGGTTAAAATGATCAAAGCAGTGAGTGAGGTGGATGACGTTGGCAGTGGGAGTATTGAACAGAAGTGAGAGTTATCGTGAGAGTGGGGAAGTCCAGTAAGGAGGAGATTGCAATAGTTAAGGTGAGAGATTACTTCATCGTGAACTAGAATTTTTGACAGTGGGAGCAGTTAGAAAAGTATGGATTTTAGTGATGTGGCAGGCCTTAGCAACAGAGTGGATACGAGGTACAAAGGAGAGGGAGAACTTCCTTTAATATTCACTTAGCCTACCCTACCTCACAAGGTGGTTGTGAGACTTAAACATTGTGTTAATTAGTTACATGTGAAGAGCTCGGAGTGCAATGATAGAGGCGCGCTATATAAAAACAAAAATTATTATTTTATATAGTGTCCCCCTGCCATGGCACTCAGAGCGTTTCACGGAGAACAGTTTTAATATAGCTTTTTAATCCTCACAACAAGGATTAAAGCACGTAAGTACGGCTGCTATACCTTAGGTCTTCCTTTTCTCAAGAATGCATTGCATAGCAGCCAGCTGCCCCACCATGTGGCTGGGGAATACCTTGCAGCCTCCAGGCACATGATACACTGCATCGCATGGCAGTGGTGACTGAAGTGGGGTAAGACTGCTCAAATCGCAACCCATGGTCTTTCCATTCAGCATTGCATATCAACACCTGTCTTTTTCCTGGACTTTGCTGGTAACTAATAGTTCACAGGCTTAGCCTCACTGGTTATGATTTCCCCAATTAATTCTCTTTAGCTTCAGCACTGTTCCTGTGATTCAGGAGTTTATATTAACTTTTATACTGCAATTCTGATTTGTTGTTTTTGTGTTATCATTGAGCTTGGTGATTCACATGGATTAAAATGACACCACACATGACTGGTTTACATACAAGCATATTGGGATTACAGAAATATTGCTTAGACACCCCCATCCCCCAAATCCTGACATCACACTGAATGATAATATAAACTGTAACAGTCAACACAAATGTACATATTTATTCACATATTTTCTATTCTTTGGGGCTAAGCTCAAGCAAAGATCAGTTCTATGTTCTGTGCACGCGCGCTCTCTTCCTCTCCCCTTCCCCCCCCCCCGGTCAGTTTATTGTGATGTATATATTGTATTTTTCTTTTAGAGTCCTCGCATATTAGAAAGTACTAGCAAGGCAATGACCCAGGTATCCATGAACACCTCATGGCTGTTCGGGGCGGCAAACCGCTTTTCCATAATGAGTGTACAAATTCTATCTGTCCATTTCTCCCTCATCTGTTGCTTATTGCCATGTTTCAGCTATAATGATAGCTGCAGAGATGAGGTGAGCGCAGGGAGGTCTATAATAGTCCATGGTTGACAGTTTGGGAAATATCCCAAGGAAGAATATTTAAAAAAAAATATTTAAAAAATATTTTAAATTTTTAAAAAAAATAAAATCTTAGCATTATCCAAAACCCCTGTGTACTGGAGAAATTCCACCACGTATCTCTGAAAGCTCCTTTCCAACATACTTCAGTCTGATATGTGTATTTTGTGAAGTCTCAAAGGAGTAAGAAATGTTCAGAAAGCAATTTGGTCAATGACAAATATTACTTGGCCTATTCCTGATAATTATTAGCTTGTAATATTACATACATAATAAATATTACATACATAGTAATATTTCATACATCAGAAACTCCTGCCCTGGACTTGAACAAGTGTTTTGCTTCCATAGTTTATAGCACTGTTTAGGTGGTATGATTAAAAAAATCCCGCACCCATCCTTATCTACATCTGCAGATTGCCAAGGAAGTCCTTGGTACTAGCAAGGGTCTTACTTTTGGCATGCATACTCTGCAAACCATCTCCAAAACACTAGTTTCAAGTACCTAAGTTAAGAGTTGCTCTGATCCTGATCAGTCAGCAGCCCTGGGCAGAATGAAACTAACATGGACTGAATGAATGTGTTTTCCTCTTACATCCTCAAGTGACTGCCTCCACCCCTTACTTTTGTTCTAATCTGCTGAAAACTTTCTTCTTCGTCTTCAAAAAACAAACAACTATCTGGACAAATTTAAAGCCAATAAATCTCATTTGACAGTTTGCCTCATGAAGTATAGCTGCCATCCCCATCTGTGTTCTAAACACAACACACAAAACCGATGTAAGAGAGATGGATCAAGAACTCTCTCTCAGAGCAAACAGTTCAGTACTGTCTATGTGCCAAAGTAAACTTCCAAGAGGAACATTGTTTTCTCTTCATTTTCTTTTTCTGTATCTTAGTGGTAATTACTCTAATGTTGTTATGGGTACAAATATGACATTTAGAAAATGCAGTATCTTAATCCTGGCACCACATTAAGTACTCTCTCTGTTGCTAACGGGAGAGATGAAATAGCAAGGAAAATGTTCCTGTTGCGTATTTATTTTGGCACATTCATCTAGCATTCCTATATTAGAGAGAAAGTGACAGTTACCATCTGTTCCCCTTGCTCTCATCATCAAAGGTTCCTGTCTCACAATGAGAAGATTAAGTCTTAACAGGAAGAATTGAAGTTTTTGTCCCCTCATGATTAGAATTGCCTTAAAGAAACAAACACTCTGGTTTCTTACTCTTAGCTTCATTCCTTCTTTCTGTTGCTTGGAACAACTTCCCTGCTTTACCAAGGGAGATTATGGAGTGTGTCCCATCATTGAAAGTTTTAAAAAATAAGTTAGATGAACTGTCAGAGATTGTCTAGGCATAACCAGTCCTACTTAAGGCAGGAGATGGATTAGGCAACCTTCTGAGATACTTGCAGACTACAAAATTCTGTGGTTTTTCTGTGTTCCTATTAAACTGTTTAGTGCATTTTTATTGTACAAACTGAAACACAAAACAAACTCTGCTGGAAAAAGCTAGATGTTAACATTTTGTTTCATTTTAATAGTTGAGGATGTTTTAAGTAAATTTATTTTAAATAGATCTTTTAGTAGACCTTGGGCAATGTAAATAACTTTATTTCTTAAAACTAAAGACAAGTAGTTATCAAGTCTTTGGTTTTTTTTAAAAAAAAATTATATGATTAAACCTCAACTGAAACCTGTTATAACGAACATCTGCTTACAACAATCCCAACTTCATGAACCATTTATTTCCATTTAAATTAATCCCATTATAATACACATGTTGGCAGGATTTTCCCTGATATAATGAAGCCCTTGGCCCAGCCTGGTTTTAAGCATACACTATTTGCACAGATTCACGCCCCCCGATTAACAAAAGTAAATCACTGAGCATTAGTAAAGTACAAAAAATAAGTAGAAATCTATGGTGGGTGTTTTTAAAGGGAAAACGTATGTAATTACTGTGTTCAGCATGTAAGTGGATGTTTTTTACTTTTTCATTTCTTTACTGTTTCAAATATTGATTGATGTAATGGAATATTAATTAAAATAAAGTGCCCTGATCAATTTCAATTGGACATTTTTTTCATTAGTTTTGATGCAGCAAGTTGTCAATCCCTATTATAGTGAACATTCTGATATGGTGAACTTTTTGCTATACTGAAGTTATGCCATATTTTAACATACTTATTAAAATGTATTTGTAAATGTCTACAAATTTATTTGTTTAAAAAAATAAATAAATGCAACTCTTCCCCAGGTGGTTAAGGATAAAGTAGTGTGTAGGGTATCTACACCAAATTCATGAAGGGTCATCCATTCTGAGGAATACTTAATTTCTAGACTGCAAACACATTTTCACAGAATGAATGAAAAGATCTCTTTAAGATCTGGCAGTGAGCCGTTGTAAAAAATACACATTAGTTCTCTTTGAAGTTGTAATTTCAAAGACCACATGCCAGGCTTTGGAGAATAAAAATGCCAGTGGTTTATTGTTTATGCTTTTTGAAAACTGTAAATACAGTAAGAACACAAGTTGTGCCATACTGGGTCACACCAATGGTCCATTGACTCCAGCACTTGTCTGTGACAGTGGCCAATCTTGGTCGCTTGGAAGAAGTACACAACAGGTCACAATGGGGTGATCCGTTTGCTGCTGTTCACTCCCTGCCCGACAGTAAGAGGTTACATTCCCCAAACCTACCTGTCTAATAGCTACTAATGGACCTATCCTCCAGAAACTTGTCCAACCTGTTCTTAAACCCAGCTATGCTACTGGCCTTGACACGTCTTCTGGCAACAAATTCCACAACTTAATTGTGCACCGACTGAAAAAATATGTTTATTTGCTTTAGGGCAACTGGGTGAAAACAGACATGACGCTAACCACCCTTGGTGGTCATTTATGCATGTTTCAGGGCTGCATAGGGCACCAATACAGCCCTGCAACATGCATAAATAACCACCAAGGGTGGTTAGCGTCCTGTCTGTTTCCACCCTATGAGTTCACACAGTATTCAAGGTACAGTCATACCATAGATTTATATGACAGGGTTGAGACCTCTCTGCCCCACTGTAGGCTAGCTGTGACTCTGTTTTCCCACGTACACTTCCACTTGACCAGCTCCATCCAGAACTGTTCAGTTCATAAGACAGTAACTCTTAGTCACCTTTCTCTGTGTTTCCCCAAACACAAACTTTTCACCAGGTTTGCTTGAGCTTGCTGGCTCAGAATCTCCTCAAACTGAGGAACTCAGTTAGCACACAGGCTTAGTTAAAAAGTTTATTGTAAGATTAATATGCAAGATTGTGCTCAGAATGCATTATATCAAACAAACATAAAGGCTAATACAAGACTAGCTTTACAAAGTTCTATCTTCCCCTAGGTAATGGCATCTTAAACTGAACTTAAAGTTCAGTTTTCTCTTACAAGCCTCTCTTCTCAGCCCTGATGTTAGTGGAGCCGGACATTAAATGCTGCTTGGTTGCAGTTACAAAGTTTCTTCACAAAATCCCTTCACATGCTGTTGGTCAAAAGAATCTCTGTGCTATCAAGGCATTATTAGAGCGTGGGAGGAGGTGTGAGCCTTTTTGAAAATTCAAGGAGGCTGCCAGGGGTGCTTTCTGGTTTATTTTTTTGTAAATCCAGTTAGTAGTTTTAAAGTTATGACATCAATGTTAGCCTATGGAGACCATCCTGAAAGTGGAATGCTTGCGAACGTTCTATGTGGTAATGCAGAGACTGTTCATTTATTATTTATTTATTAAAATTTTGCTACCCCACCCCTGCTGCCACAGGCAGCTTGGGCTGGCTTACAATCAATAAAATAGTAATAAAACTAAAAAACATGACATAAAAGGAGGATACTAAAATACCATCACAGAAATCTCCCCCGACCCAGGTAAAAGTTGCTGTCTCGGCCCTCTAACATGTGAAGCCTTGCAAACAGTCCCCATTTTTAATAAAGGCTTGCTAAACAATCTCTTTTCTTTTTGTAAGTGCTTGCATGTGTCCTTCCTTGCTGTGAGGGTTTTGCAAACAGGCTCTTCCCTCATTAGGATTATTTCTGACCAGTTCTCAACACTCACATCAGATGCTGCCTCTACTCCAGTCTTTGGGGTTCTCCTGCAATCCTGCCCCCTCCCCCATTACCTCCGATTCCATTTTGTATTTTTCTGTGAGTCTGACCGCTCAGATGACAATTTCTCTCCTAGGCAATAAATTCCATTACCATCCTGATAGTACTTCAGCTACTTGAGTGTTCAGTTGCGTCTCCCTCCGAGACCATGATACACATGCTACACTGGAGCCATCATACAGTTCCAAGTCTTATTTTCACAGAAGATGAACTTAATTTATGAAACATGCCACCAGTAAGACTAGGTGCTGTATGTGTGTGATCTAATGGACAAACACACCTTTCTTAAAGAACCTACAGGAGCTATTTAAGTTTTCCCCCCATTGCTAACGAAAGAGGAAGAGGGAGACTATTTAACTTTGGGAAGTGCTCAGGTACTTTGTGTAGGAGGGCGGCGGGGGCGAGAAGGCGCTTATTTTTTTACAGAGGTATGGGTTCTGTTCTTTAGTCATAATGTGAATTTGAGTAATTTATTTATTACAAATATTTATATCCCGCACCCTCCTGCACATTGGCTGCTCGGGGTGGCAAACAACACATAATTAATAAATGATAAAATCCATTTAAAATACTACAAATATGTAAAATATTAAAATACCAAAAACAGAAACACTAAAAGGCAGAAAAACCCTCCCCTCTCCC
>QEPC01008934.1:52305-73552 GCA_003113815.1 Sphenodon punctatus
CGCTAATAATTGGATCCGTCATCCTCTCTAGCATACTTCATTTGAAGGTAGAACCTGAAAGGCAGCATGTGGCCAATGCCATGGGCTATGACAGAGCTATAAATATATGAATGAACATTATTAATTGTTGTTAGGTACATTGTTTTGGTTAGTAAATATTACTTTAAATTTTTTTCTTTCTGTTTTTAGACATGTGAAAGGTCTTCACTTAAACATGGTTTCAGTTACGAACATAGGAGTTACCCAGTTGCTGTCTGGTTTGTTGGGACGTTATTTCCCAGGACTCTTTGGTTTCCAGACTGAAGACATCAGGCGGCTGTTTCCTTTCCTGGAAAAGATTGTCTATAGAACCCTACAGGAGAGTGGCTATGCTCACATACAAGCTACAAAGCCCGACACTGTTGGTAAAAAGATTATTGCTATAAAACACCATGGCACTATACTCTTGTCCTTTGATGGTCACAGGGAAAATAGTACATTTGCAGCTCTGAATTCTTTATTTTCATAGATGTACCAAGTATATTTCAGACATTCAGTGCATGCAGGCTGGAGGAATTAAATACATGGGGTCTGAATTTTCAGAAAGTCATTTCTGTGCACATATTCTGGACATGAAGCTAGCTGGATTAAACATGCATATGAGTATTCGAGTGCATGTGTGTCCATCAGGGCGTCAAGCTGGCCACTTCAATGATAAATACTAATTTACAAGCAGATACTGGGCGCACAGTTGTGTCCCTGCTGCTCTCTAACCCATAACCCAATTTTAAATTCATATAACTAGTATGCTGATGCATAGTTGGTGCGGCTTTCCTATGTCATTTATTATGGATGTTTTTTCCACGCTTGCCTTCTTTGCAAAGACAACAACATGACCTTCTGATAGAGAATTAATCAAATATTAAACTGTACCATACGTGACAGTAGCTGTTGCAACATTTTGGTTATTTCAGGATACAATAATAGGCTGCACGTAGCAGTAGACATGACAAGGAACACATACACAGTAAATTAAACTTAATTCCTTACACAGATAAATTACATACCTTCAGCTGCGCTGACTGAAGGAAAACAATCAAATTTATCACTCATGTTAGTTCTAGATGATCTAATTCATGTGGATGACCACGCTGCTACAGTAGGTCTCCATGTATTAGATACTTCTATTTAAAGACTTTTTATAACTGATTGGGCAAGTGAATCTAGAAGACTAAGGCATTTAGCTTTTATAGATGAACTCTGATTAAATTATTACAGAACCAGGTAAGGTGTCACTGCTTTGAAAACGGAATTGCCCTTAAGACTTGTTTTGATCCACAAAAATTAAATTTACTGAACAATTTTAAGAAGGCTGCCATACATAGTCAAAATTGTTGCTTCTGATGGGGAGTCCTGGTGTACCCTGGAGATACTGCTTTCTTAGGTTCTTGAGAATTGTCTCTAAAAATAAATAAATAAATGATTAACTGCTAGTTAAACTATGGTTAAGAATATATAGGCAGGAAGGTCTGGGTAATGGTGTTTGAGGAGAGGCGTTACCAGCTCTGCTCTTTTTCTGCTGCTGTGATTAGAAAGTGCAGTCTTGACAAGCAATTCATAGCTAGGATCTGTGAAGGGGTTTGAGGAGGAGAGGAATAATGTCAGGAAAGCAGGTGGGAATTTCTGAGGTGGTGATCTCTGTTGCTGGAAGGGTGTGACTTAAGGGTGTTCTCATCCAGTGAAATAAGGAGGTTTGCTAGCAGAGGAAGCAGCCCTCTTTGACAGCTATTAGTTGCCAGCCTCCTATTTGCATGTGTGTTACATCTACACCAGTACCAATTTGAGTTTACCCCTATAGATTTGTGGAGAAATTGCCCTGGATTGTTGGTTCATTGACAATCTGTTCTGTGTGTGTGTGTGGACAGTCAATTAAGGTGGGGGACCAAGTGTTCTTACTTTTGCAAATGTCTCTAGTGTAGACCAGGCTTCAGTAGTTCTATTTAGCAAATGTGGAAACTTGTTGCTTGCACACACAATGGGTGAAATTCTGTTAGGACCATCCATGTTTAAACCATGGTGGTTGTTACTAACATAGTTTAGCAATTTTGTTAAAAACACCTTTTGTGACAAAGGATTAATTAGAATTGTCAAATGTAAATTTAAAATATGTACACAGATAAGCACTGTCAGAACTGTATTTGTTGGTTGTTTAAATAAAAATTGTTAAAAAAAACAAAGCCCCACCTTTGGTGAGCATGCATGGTGGCGGTAGGTTTAAATACTCCTCATTTCAGCAGTGTCCGGTGGAAGCCTGAACTTTTACAGTTTTACTACACATTCTTAATTCCAAAGTTCTAGAAGAATGAATAGTGTAAAAAATAAAATAAAAAAATTGTTACAATGTCCAGTGTCAAATTAATCGGGATTGGGAGCAAAGACGGGTATAGCTTCATTGTCTGAACTGAGTGAATTGCAAATAGAAAAGAGCAAACATAATGAACTCAAACCAGACTTTAAAAACTTGCAGTGATAACAAGGTTAGAGTATTAGACATCAGTAAATACAGTTAGGGAAAGTCTGATATCTTTTTCAGTTTTACAGCATTCCCTAAAATGTTTCTTCTGTTTGAAACAAGGAACTAGACCTTGCTCTCCTTAAATTCTCATAAGCAGCCCCTAAGGCAAGTAGGATTTGGCCTTATAATACTGTTAGCACTTAATGGAAGAAGTCATACTTGGCGCACAATACTTAATTTTATTAACTTACATGAGAAAGCTAGTAAAATTCTAACATTACATTAGTTTTAAATGCATATCATATATACGTTAATGTTGAGTCTACTCATATGTAGATGTGACAAGTTTAAACCCACCTATTGTTTAATCATAAAACTTGTTCTCTTTTGATAGCTTGAAAAAACAAAACAAAAAACCACCCCTCAAAAATCCACTCCAGCAGCTGCTTGTCATCTACTGTAGCAGCTTCTAAAGCAGTGCGAGACGAATTGAAACATACGCCTGGCTTGTTTTTAACTTCTCTCTTCCTTTTAAGGCTGTGGTCTGAATGACTCTCCCGTCGGGCTGGCTGCGTACATTTTGGAGAAGTTTTCAACATGGACTGATCATGGTTTCCGGGACCTAGAGGATGGAGGACTAGAAAGGTGGATACAACCTCGTTCCCTCACCCAACAATAGCTTCTCTTTCTTTTTTGACTGAAGCCCCATAGGCCACAACCTTGCTTTGTTGTTTTTTCAAAGTTATGAACAACAAAAAAGGCACTCGGTTCCATCATTGTTGGCAGTTAGCAGGGAGGTGAAGAACTGAATGGGCCATGAAGGCTGAATACCTATTCATGATCACGCCACACAGTGTAGAAGAGCAACATTATAGCCCCTGATGCTTCACACACTGTGTTTTTTCTGTGAAGAAACAGAAAAGTCCTGTTCTTCTTTGAGTGGGGCTCTAAACACTTGCACCAATGGAAGCCGTGCCTGCGCCAATTGTCCTCGGGAACCTTCTCATAGCAGTTCCTCAGCCACACTTCACGGCCCCTCCTCTCACGTCTCGCACTGTTGGTGGGCTCGAAGCAAGGCTATAAAGAGAAGGGGCAGAGTGCAAATCACCTCGGTTTCTTCTAACCACCACAGCGGTCAGCAACTAGGGAACACCCTTCTTCAGTTCTTCTCCACAGGAACCATAGACAGCAGTTATCAATTTCTTTCCTGATCTAAAAAGAAAAGATTTCATCCTTCTCAACCCCAGTTGGGTTCAGCCCAGGATCAGAAAGCATACCGCCTGTCCTACATCAGTTCCCCTAAAAGACCAGCATGATCAGTGCCCTGAATGTCTTGGGAAGGCTCACAAACTTAATGCCTGCTCCATGTGGGAAAATCTATCAGGCAGAGCCATCAAGGATAGGAAGATGCACCTGCAGTTTTTTATGAACTAAAAAGGTGCTTGAGGCTGCAGGAGAACTTCCCAAAAGGTGTGTCAGTCCCCCACCGCTAATACCAACTTAACTGAAGTCAGCGCCGCCTTCATTGGCACCACTCTCTCCTGGAACCAGTTCTCCCAATACCGTCTTCTCTAGTGCGGACATGTTCTTTGGCACCAGTCCCCCTGCCAGCACCATCTCCATCTTCAGAACAATTTCCCTCTGCACTGGCATTTTCAGTACCGTGCCCCTCCATGCCAACTCTCACCATCCTGGTCTCCTCTTCCCCTAAACTAACAAAGCTGAAAGCTTTAATCTCCTCTCTGGTGCTAAAAAGAGATCAAAAGAGGAAAAAAATAGTTTAAAATTGAGAGTTAAATCTCCAGAGGAGGGAACCTCTTCTTCAAAGAGACATGAGGGGGGAAAAACAGATCACCCACTACACACTGAAGAATAAGTAGTAATAGTTTGACTCTCCACAAGCTTCAGTGCCCATCCCAACCACTCCATCAGCAACCCCAAAGGGTTCTCTTGCGGTAGACGTTTCCAGGTCTCTATGTTTCGGGACATTGCTGTAACAGGGTCTGTGCCCCTGGGGTAAGTCCTGTCTCTGATCCAGCCCCCAAGAACTCAGACCCAAGTGAGATCCTCACTTCAGGGTGCCTTTATTTATACAAGTGTTCAATCCATCACCATGTGCAAACATAAGCTGTCCATAGATCTCTTTTCAGGTTCTTTTGGGTGCCTCTACTATAGGCCTCTACCCGGCCAGGCACACTCCTTCCCGTAGCCAGGTTATCCAACTCCGAAAGTCTCTGCAATACCTTTCAGGTTGTGATGGGCTATTAGCCCTGTGAGGCAGAGCCCTTCCTAAGCTACTGCCTCCTTGGAGAGTCTCCCTCTAGCTGTGTTCCAGCTCAGCCTTTTGGCTTCTGTTCTGGCTTCACCACACCCATGCCCAGCTGTCTCTAATCCGCCCCTTAGCTGCTCATGCTGCAGAGGTTCACCGCTGGTTTTTTTTGTTTTTTTAGATAATGTCCTCCTTTCTCCACAGCACCTTTGGCCCGTGTTGGTGCCTGCTATTGCATGAGCTTGTAGAGTTCGGTGCACCCACATGCTTCAGGCAGGTGTTACCACTCTTAAAGGGCCAGACTCTCCTCACCAGCCTGCCCTGCTACAATCACTTTGCCAGTCTTTCCCCCCAAACCCCATTCAGTCAGGCATAAATAGCGTTGCATACCTTGGACATAAAAAGGACGCTCTCCCTGGCGAGAACAAAACCATTTTGAAAAGATAACACTCTCTCCATCCATTTTGAAGGCCTGTGCCTAGGTTTAAAAGTCGCCTCCCAAACTATATCTTCCTGGCTAGTAGAGTGTATTTCACTATGGGTGTCTTCAGACAGATGCAGGGCTGCCAACCCCCAGAGCTGCTCCAGGGGTGCACCCCCACGTCCATCTTCTCCCAGCTCCACCTGGGTTGGGATCAGACAGAACCAGCAGGCTCCCCAGCCAGAGGTCCACCCACATAGCACCCCACACGCTGTCTGCAACACTACGGCGTTGCCTGGGGCAATGGTTGGCTGGAAGCAGAGCAGCAGCATGGGTCTGTGCATCGGACAGACCACTGCTGCACTTCGGGCCAGGGCTCTGGGTTTGGCCGGCCTGTTCCACCCGCCGGATCTCTGGGATGTTCCAGAACACTGCTGATGGGGCTGCCCTGGGGCAGGCACAGCCTGCTAACATCTGGCAGGTCACCTTTAGATGGACAGACTACCTGGGGGTGAAGCAGGCTGGCATGGCCAGCACCATGACAGCCTGTCCATCTAAAAACACCCTGTTCCTGCTCTGAAAAAGAGACTCCTCTCCTTCCCCCCCCCCCCAAGGCCTTAAGGCTCACACCACAAAAGCCATGGCAGCCTCGGCAGCTCTGGGAATTCCCAGTGGATCAGAACTGTAGGGCTGCTCCGTGGGACTCTGCCAATATATTTATAAAACATTAAGCGCTGGACCTCACAGCTCGAATCGATGTTAGTTTTGGGAGAACTGTCCTTCAGTCCCTCTTCAACTAGATCTCAGCCTCCACCCAACAGAGATTACTGCTTGGCACTCTCCCACTGGTGTGAGTGCATGGAGCCCCACTCAAAGAAGAAACTAAGGTTACTTACCAGTCACCTTGGCTTTTCAAGATGGGCTCCATCACTCTTGCCTCCCACCCTCCTTTCCCTCTCTCCTCAGAGCCCTAGTTACAATGGGATTCTCTGGTGTAGATTTTGAAATATCTAAAAGGATGCCACAAAAAAGTGGAAGGCTGGAAGGAAGCTGAGGTGATTCGTGCTCTGTCCCTCCAAGACGCAAAGAGAGGAGCTGTGGAGCACGACTGAGGAACTGCTATGAGAATGTTCCTGAGCCAGTCTGCGCAGGTTCAGCTCCCATTGGTGTGAGGGACGGAGCCCATCTCCAAGAACCAAGGTTACAGGTAAGTAACCGTAGTTTCCTGGGGCCATTGGTTTGGAAACGTTCAGCAGCACTAAAACACCATTTAAAAAAGGAAACAAAAATGGAAAATGTCAGAGTGCGGAGAGAAATAATAAATTTCAAACAAAATCCTAATGAGTCAAGCTCAATTCAGGTGCCAGGAAGTATTTGTTATACTGCTGAAATATAAAGATTGTTCTCTACAAACGATGTGTTAGAACAAGCTGTGATGTAAGGGATGTGAATGTAACCTCTTCCATATGAATGGTTTACTATTCTGCATGAAACATAAAATAATCATGGCAAAAGTTGGCCAAGATCCTCTAGTCTTCCTAACTGTTTTATTGAAAACATATGGTAGTGTTTGGGTTTATGAATAATAAATGTCACAAACTTCTCTTCAGCTCTTCCCCATCCATGAGGAAACAAAGTAGATTCTTAAAAAGGAGGTGTTAATATGTAACCTCTTTCCATTTGTCACCACACTTCAAGAAGTAAGTTGACAAAAGACGATTCAGAGGAGAGCAACCAAGCTGTTAAAAGGGCTGGAAGATAAGCTGTATGAGGAAAGACTGAAATAGTTGTGAATGTTTAGCCTAGAGAAAAGCTAAGGGACAACATGATAGCAGCTTTCAAATATCTAAAAGGATACCACAGAAAAGATGTTTAACGCATTTGTTCTCCATTGTCCCAGAAGGTAGAAGAATGAATGGACTTAAATTGCAGTAGTGTAGATTTCAGTTGACTTTCCAGGACCGGAAGCTGAGCTGGGATGGAAATCCACAGAACCTGTGTTGAAGTTAAAATATAAATAAATAAATTTAAAAAGCGATACTGGAAATCGACTTTCTGGGACCAGGAGTTGACATTCTGGTAATCGGGACATCAATTGGGTACCAGTTGGTACCTGACAGGTTGATTTGGGTACCAGAAATTCGGGTACCTGTTTTTGCAGGTACTCGGTTTAGCTCTAGTCTAAAGTATGGGAAGGAGGGCTGCACATATGGTAGAATTTATTTGTGAAGCATGTGTAGGGCAAACCAATTTGGGATGGGCAGCAGTAGAGCTTTGAAAAGAAGATGGGAAGGATAAAGGTTCAAGCCTGCCTTATGAGAGAGGATATTCTGTGTATGCATGTTGGGGTTTTCTTGTGATTTGTTTTGTTCTGCATTTAAAGCTTATTTTTTCAACTCCGTCTCAAAGCTAGGCAGTGAGTTATTTTAGATTTGCATGAATTTCCACTCATCAACACATACACATTTATGCAAATGATATCTTTTCATTTCAAAATATGTTGGCCCTAATTTTGAAGTCTTAAGGCTGAGAGTTATGGCTGGGGTACTTAGTCTAAAGAAAGGGAGAGGAGAGTAATGTGTCAAGACAAGTTCTGTCCGAATTAATGTGGTGGCTATCGTTGGCCATTTTTAAATTTTACAATTTAATAATTTCAGATCTTCTTGGCCAACTTGCATACCGTGTTTTATCTACAATAAATTAAACTGACTCTAGGTCCGAAACTGTTTCTGGACTGTGTTTTTCAGGAAATATAATATGGATGACCTTCTTACCAATGTTATGATCTACTGGGTAACAGGCTGCATGGTTTCTGCAATGCGTTTCTACAAGGAGAATCTAGGGAAGGGTATTGGCACACAGAAGCACGAGAAGTAAGTCGCTCTCTTTGTGCCCTTCTTTGAGCTTTGGCATTGCTCTTCTCGCTTGTGGGTTAGAATCAGGGCAAAGAATTCAAGTATGCTGCATTGCAAGATGTGCCTTGTTCATTTATTGGACCTCACTGTAGGCATTTAGCTGAAAAATCTCTTCTGAGAATGATCAAGTTTGCATTGTAACCATGCGAAAGACCCTAATTTGGCTAATACATTTGCCAGCTTGACTGAATTCTGTGATCTATGTCCGTTTGCTTAGCTTAAACCAGGAGTAGGAATAGGGTTGGCACCTGTGGTGGCCTTTTACCGAACACTCCCATAGGTCAGAATGGAAGCGTCAGGTAAAAAATGACCAAAGGTGGCGCCCCAAAGAGGAATTTCTAGCCTACGGGCTGGTTTTTATTTGTGCCCATTTTTAGTTCTTGGATCCGGATCCTGGTCCACCCCCTGCCCTTGAGTGCCGAAGGAGCATGCTCAAGGGAAGGCAGCAGAAATGAGCCCGCTTGCTCAAGCCAAGAGGGCTACATCTGTGGCCACATCCATGATATGGACCCCGCTCTCCTTTCCCCTACCATGGATTCTGTCTCAGCATGCCTTCCCTGCATCTCTTTGCCACAACCATGTCTTTCTGCACTCCGCATGCTGCAGCCTCTTACCAAAGCCCTGCAAATGTCTCCTCGTTGCTGTCTTCAGACAGTGCTTTTACTTTGGCAGAGAAAGACTTGGAGTCTCAGGATTAAGCACAAATACGAAATATGAAGATTTGGGTGGTGCAGATCAATGTCTCCCTATTTTTGGTGTGGTCCACTGGCCATTTTTAAATGGACAAGACATTCCCAGACAGGAAAAAAAAAATCACCACCCCATGTTAAGCTCCTAATTATCCTACTATTTCTGAGTTGATTTGAAGGAAGGCTTGCCAAGTCCTAGAATCAAATCTGCTTGTGCCCCACTGCTTTGTCAGTGTAAAATTGTTTCCCACAAGTTATGCTTGAGTACTCTGTGCAGCCCAGTCTTCAACAACCTGCATAGTGGAACTTTCACACTTAGAAGCCCACTCTGCCCTGGTTTTAAAAGTTTCCTAATATTCAGTCTGAATTTACCTTTGCTCACCTTTTGTTCCATCTTTTCTGGTTCTGCTGCCTGGGGTCCTCCTACACTGTTTGTTGGGGTTTTTTTGTTCACTCCTGTTCATACCCTTCAAACACACACACTTAACATATATCACAGCCTTTCATTTCCTGGTCAAGTTTCACGTATTTAATTCTAATCTTCCTCGTACATAATTTCCTCCAATCCCTTCATCTTTTCTGTTGACGGCCTTGGAACCCTTGTCAAACGTGCCCCCTGACCTCTGGGTGTTGCGCAGTCACATTTCTATCAAATTATTACTTTGGCCTTTGAGACTTGTTCCTCACTTTCATGCTCCTTGCTCTTTCATGTTTCCCCTCCAAAGGATACTTCATAAACTGGCTGATAGAGAGCAGGTCCTGAATTTACATAGAAATTCTAGAAAGTTGGGTTGCTTGCTGGAATTGAAGACAAAGTTGTCTAGTGGTCAGAGCGGAGGACTGGTTTCTTTCTATTAGTCCTACTGCTGATCTCCTGCTGCTTAACTCCTTTGCCTCCCTCCATCTCTGCAGAGGGATTCTCTTTTTTTAGGAATGCTGAGTGCTACTGCACTGTAAGGTTTTGTTTTGTTTTTTTTAAATAAAAATGCTTTGCAGTTCTCCTTGAAAGATGCTATTGAAGGGCAGAGAGTGATCCTTTTCTCCTTATCCCCTTACAGGCTGCCAGTGACAGTGCCCACAGGTGTTGCTTCCTGCCCCCATGAAATCTTGCACACCCCTCAGTCCTGGGCACAGAAAAAATACATCAACATTGTCTCATTCAACTTCATGCCTCGGGGTGGCCACTTTGCTGCCTTTGAGGAACCAGAACTTCTTGCAGCAGACATTCAGCAATTTGTGGGGAAAGTGGAAAAAGATCAGTTTTGGAGGGCGAAGGGGAAATAACTCCCCCTCTTGGCTCCAGGCTCTGTAATCTCCACATCAAGTTATTTGTTCAAGCCAGAAATGATAGGAGAATAGAAATGGGCCAATGCCATGAAATAAGCTTAGATTCTACAGTATGCTTTGGGTTTAATGTATCTATGGCCTTTAAACCAGTGTTCTGAGCCAGCATGGTTTAAGCATCTCTGTGCTGAAAGAAAAGTAAGAGAATGCAAAGTGAGAACGAATCTTCATCCCTGCGCTCTAACTGTAATCGCTGACACTTGATAATCACTTTTGCTTTAGAGACTGAATGCAAATTGTATCTGATTTGACTGAGACTTGCAACTCTCCTTCAATGAGCAGCATCATGCAGCTAGCAGCAGGAGACTTTCAGCTGAATACGATTTAAGTTCTGGAGAGATGAGCTCACTTTTTCCTTGGAGAATTCATTCAGTTCCTTTAGTGAAAGGCTGGAAATGTAGCATTTTAATGGACAATTATAAATAGCTGCAGCACTTTTTTTTCAATAAAGAAAAGCATAGAAAGCATCTTGTGGTGAATTCATTAAGTTATAGGCCAAGTAAAAAGAAATGACTGATCTGAAGAATTTTTCTTATATTAGTTTAAGAGGTAGGATACCCTATTGTACCTGCTGTCCTTTGCACAATAGAAAAGTCGGAGTGAAGGCAGCCTTCTGAAAATAAATAAATTCAAAGAGCTGTATGTTTTGCAAACAACCATCCATCGCCAGTTCTTGCAGTCAGACTGTACCGTATTCATCTGATTGGTTTTAGGTGTGGTGGTTTGCTTCACAGCCATTTTGAATAACAACCCACCCACCCCTCCGATCCACCAGAGAGAGCGAGTGCTATTTTTCAAAGTATTTGCTAAATGGCAAGACACCCTTTGTCTTATTCCAGAGCTTAGATTCAAATACACATTTGTCCAGTGATAGGGAAAATTAACACTCCACTTAGAGTTGTTCTAAGTGTTGTGCTCAATGCAAACTGCTCTTATTAAGATGGTTAAAATGATCGGCGAGGATAAACGTTTCAATCAAGATGAGAGGTTTGCTTGAGCCAGTTTAAATTCATCTTGCCCCAAATGGAAAGAGGAAGCCTTTCAACCTTTCCACGCCTGCCCAGTTTCCCTTTAATGCACTGCTTCCGGGGGGCCTTTCCGTTAGCAGCAAAAGCTACTGTGCTGTCTCTTCCAATTGCCCCATGTGGTACAAAGCCTTGACTGCTATCCACATTTTGGTGTATCACTAAATCTTGCCTAAAAACTGCAGTCCCTGATGCAGCACACAACTGTCACACACATCCTATGCCCAAGCTTTTGAAATGACAAAGCTCTGTTGGGGAAGATTAAATTAAGACCTTTCTTGCTTTGGGGATTGGGTCCTATTTGAATTCAATCTCATTCTCACATGTTTTTACAGATCCCGCTGACTGTTCGTGTGTCTTTGAGGGTCTGAGTGAATGAGTGGTGCTCCAAAGTGATGGATTGGGACTTTAACAAGTGTTGGGGACTTAAGAAAAAATTGAATCTCTTAGAAAATTGAGATAATTGTGCTGCTAGCACATGGGTCTTGCTTTTTTAGATAGGCATAGAAAAATTATAGCATCTTGCTTTTCATTCTCGCATGCCAGTGAGTTTGGTTGCCGGTACAGAGGAAGGAGGTGAATTGCATTTGCAGAAATTAGAGTGGAATTAAACAGTGAGATTTGGATATCTTCACTAATAACTTGTCGCTGGGATCAGACATGGGGAGGAAGGGTAGTCTTGTGGATAAGGTATAGAAGTGCAAGTCAAAAGATCTGGGCTCTGTTCCAAGCTCTTCCACAAACTCCTTGTGTGCACGGGTCATGTAACCTGGGTCTCAATTTCCCCATGTGCTAAATAGGGTTAATCTTTTCTCCCTGTCTCAGAGATTTTGTGGGGGTAAATTAAGTTTAATCAGGGTTTAAAATGCTCAGATACTCTGGGAACGTCCATTATACAAACCTGTTCTTACTGGGGTAGTGCTGAGGGCCAGCTCTCTGGGGCTCCGTTGTGCTAGGAATAATGCAAAGGGATAGGCAGGCCTTCCCTGTCTGGAAAAGCTACACAGGGTATGGGGATGTGGCACAACTACCATGCAAGGGGAGCATTTGATGGCTGGCACATGTCCTGCTATAGGGATAGGGATAGGGAATTTTAAGTTGGTTTTATTTGTGTACGTTTTAAATGTCTATTTTTATTGTACCATAACTTGCCCTGAGCCCTCTGGATAAAGTGGGATTAAAAATGTAAATAAATACCAGTTTTGCAATTCTCCTCTCTCCCTTTAGGAGGCAAAGAAGAATTGGTGGCTGGTCTTGCATTTTTGTATTTACATTTAATAAAAAAAAAAATCTTTAAAAATACAGAGATAAAACAAAATAAATGCTCCTAACCCCCTAATCTATTAAAAATACACAAATAAAACCAGGTGATATCAAGTAAATCCCCTAACCCACAACTCTCCAAAGCAGCCCCCTGCCTGCCAAATGCCTGGTCAAACCGAGATTATACACTGTCTCCATGAGATGAACAGGCTCGGGCTTAGACAAACCTCCAGGGGAAGGGAGTTTCATCATTGTGTGGCAGCTACGGAGAACACCTTGCTCTGCAAACTTGGTGAGCAGATGGTTCAGACAGTCTTTCAGATATATGGGGCCCAGGCTGTTTAGGGCCTCTTAAGTCAAAATCAGAACCTTGAACTCTTAGTAACCAGTGCAGACTCAGTTCAACTAAACTATTAATCCTTCCCTCTCCTATTTCATTGCTAAGTATGCTGCGCAGCCCTGGTCAGTAGGGACAAGGAAACACATTGCACTGCTTACTGACCTCTCTTCCCTAGAAGAACCACTTTATGCTTTAGGTTAAACTGCTCTCTCTTCTTGACAGGCATGTGAACTAGGTGGCGAATCTATGTTGGAAAGTACGTTGACTAGCTTGGGGCCGCTATTTGTTCACTTGAAATGCTCAGTGGGGAAAGAGTAGTTCTCCAGGGAGGAGTTGATGCTACCACATGTTTGCAGCCACCCCAGCATTTTGTGGTCTTGCGTTTCAGGCCAAGAGGTGACACTGTCAAATCTTTGCACGCACACACATCTGGTGCAGAGCCAGGGAGCATTGCTGTACATCTAAATTAATGTTTCCCCTTAGGCTGATCAGTCATCATGGCACAGACAAAGTAAGTGGGAATGAAATTTGCAATGTGATGCCTGCCAGATTAATTTCAAATGTGAGTAAGCTCAGTGTTTTTATCTTGCTTCTCTGGCAGCTCTGTTTTGGGGGCCAGGTATGGGTAAGAGAGTGGAAGGAACGCAAGAACTTTGTTCTGTGTTGTGTTACATAAGCCCTCCCAGACTTGCTCTCAACAAGAGAGCTGGAAAAAGGGGGGGGGGGACCTTTTTTAATTTTTTATAAAAGGAAAAAAAAGTGTTGCTGGTTTGGCCTTCTGAGTAATTTGAGACAACAATAATAGAGTGAACTAGGCAGAAAAAGTCAGCGTGGATGACACAACACGATGGCATTCTGTACAAAAAGGCAGGAAATGGGTCACAAAGTCCACTTTGTATATTTCATACTTTGGAAAAAAGTGAGGCTAAGAGATTCATTGTACGCATAGCAAGAGGACCTGTGTTTGTTGTTGCTGGAATGGAAACATGAAATGGTTTTTTTAGAAAAACAAACCAGTTTTACAAAAAAAAGATATTAATAGAAATTTCTTTTTTTAAAAAAAAAAATAGTGGTTAAAGTTGTTGGGTTTTAGCTTAATTGATTCCCCTGCTGTGCGTTTCATCCAATTTCTAAAACACAGAAACCCAAGTTCCAATAATAAGTATAGGCTACTCAAACTGAAGCTTAGGTTCCGTCCATCCTTTATGATGAATGAAATATATAAAAACTTGATTTTGCAACCCAAAAGAACAAACCTCTACCAGGTTCTAAAACAGGAGGAGGTTTTCTCTTATAAAGGAATTTTTGGTTCTTTTACCATTTCCTTTTTTTAGTGTCTAGGTGACGTGCAAGTCATTTTTTCCTACCATGAAGACTAGATGTGTACTTAATGAAAGATGAAATTCTATATAATCCCTAAATCCAACAAGGAAGTTCTTTAAGAAATGCACTAAATGTACTGAAACTTCTAATCAAATTAGTGGATCAAGTTACTGAACAGCAAAATGATGAAAATGTTAAGACTTTCAAATAGCAAAATTTTAAATAAATCTCAGTTAATTATGCTGAAAAGGAAATGTGATTAGGACTTTTTAAACCTGTTTCTCTTAACATTCCTGTAGCCTTTAGTCCCAGTTTAACAAAAACACATCTTGTTCCCATCCTCTCTTGCTTGATATAATGAAATCTGACTTAGCAAACCAGAAGAAACACTAGTTTCTTAAATCACTGTCTTCAAAATTACCCCAAAGTGCTTGAGAATGGATGAGAAAGGAAAACAGTTCAGTCACACCTCATTCCACATGGCATAAACCTAACATGAAACCTAATCTAGAGAGCACACGTAAATATGATATCCAGACACCACTGAAGGAATGAGTTAGAAATGCCTAAACCTCTTGAAAAGTTGACAACTGCATTGATCAACACTGTCTGGAACTTTCTACTTTGCTGGTGAAATTGGACACTGTCACTTTCAAAAAAAAATATAGATTGATATATGCATAAAAAACTGTGCCAGTTGAGATTGATCTATGCAAAATGTGCCACAAAACCAAGAAAAGGGAAAGTTAAAATATCTAAGATTGTATTACCTCTATTTGTCCCACAAGAGACACACCTCCTGGAGTGTCTTACACTGAAGATTTGCCACTGTTCTAGCCACCTGACCTAATACAGGGCCAAACTTTACTTTTGGCCACACAAACCCTGACACAACCCACAGAATGAGCATGGATTTGTGGAGGTTTGTTCCAGAAAACAGATCTGATGGAATACCTCAGCAGAAACTGTAGCAGCCAAGAACACACCATGGAATAATCATCTCTTTAGCAGCAGGGCTTCAGGCGTGTCCATTTTACCAACAGGGCCAGTATCAGTGGGGAGTTTTGAATGGAAGGACGAGCTTTGCCATGTCATTTTCACCAGTAGGGCTTTTGGGCTTCACCTTGGGTTTGCCACCCAAGGGGCTCCCCTTGTTGGTCAGAGTCCATAGGGTGGCAGCATAAACACAGAACAGCATGAATGTTTGTTCAAATTGTTCCACCACAGGATGACAGTGAAATAAGTACCAGGGGCTTGATTTTTCCCTCTGGTTAACACGGTGGTTCTCAAATGTTTCCCCCACGCACACTCCATCTCCACCCCCCCACCCCACACACACATACACCTTGCTTCCTCTTCCCACCCTCCTTTGCTTCTCTTTGGCTGCTTTCAGATGAGATGGTGGTTCCTAAGATCTTAAAATGGTGTGATTTATTTTCTGGGCACCCTTCTGATGAGAAGTGTCTCCTGCAAATTTTTTCTTTGTGCATTTTACATAATCACAGAAGCTATCATTCTCATGAGCACAAATTTCACACAATCTTCATCCTCCCTGGTGTGACCTGTGCCTGCTGCCCCACTCTGAGCAGAATTGAAATTCACAAGTCAGTAGCAGATTGAAATTCACAAGTTGGCATCAGAGCTGGGTGAAATTAACAAGGCAGCAGCAGAGCAAGGTGAAACTAACAAATCAACTGAAATTAACTATCTGAGAACAAGCCACAGTGCCATCCTGCTGGATTCCATGCCTACTGTCCCACAATTGTAATACAGACAGGTATTCTCATTCCCAGTTTTGTGCAACCATGAAACCATCACTGTAAGAGTAGGATTTCGGAGCCCAGTAACGCATGAGCACTCAAGGCATAACTCACTGGACGCACAGAAATAGCACATACAGTTAACTTGTGGGAGCAAATTCCTGCACAGCCTTCCTTGATAACTGACTCTTCCCCCTAGTTTAGTGTGTGGTGTTGGTGTCATGGGGACTAGGGGGCACAACACATGACATGAGAAGCCATGGGGGTTATAATTACTTGTTGGTGATATGTTAACTGTATAAATTGTTGATCATAAGACTGACTGGAAAAGAAGACTAACTTGACAATGGATTGCAAAATGTCTGGGAGGTTGAGTTACACCTTCAGCCTCTGCTAAAAAAATGCATTAAGGACCGTGGGGTCTCTCTGACCCCTTTTGAGAAACACTGGATTAACATAACGCCACCCACTTTTTGAACCGCCACTGCGTAAAACCCACAAGCTTACAGTTTTTACCCAGCTCTGGAAAAGTTTAACACTCACTCAGGTTTAGTTAGAGAAAAGGAAGCTGGAAGCCCCTACTAGGGGCACAGCTACGGTTATGGTGCCTGCCTGCCTAGTGGAGGAGGGGGGAAGGGAATGTGGTGTCTGTTCTACTACGTACTCTCCTTTTCAGATTCTTGCTTTTGTATCATAGCTGATCTGTGCAAAACATACCTAACGACCAGTAGTGTTCTTGTGTGCTAACTGCATGGGGAATAGATTTTAAAAAAACAAAACACATATCAAACAGTATGGCTTTTATTTCTTTTAAATCAAGAATAGTATCTTTGTAAAAGCACTCAACTGACCCAAGTGCTCCAATCCTATGAAAGGACAATTTCACAATGATTCTTGTCTTTGAGAATCAAGCCTCTGCTGTGGTGACAATCTTCTCTGTAGCCAAACACAAATGCTTCTAGACTAGAAAAACCTGTTCATCTGCCCCACTTCCCCGCCCACACACACACACACACACACATTGTAGCCCAGCACTGGCTGGCTGGCAGGCATATTACTAGAGATATGAACAGGTATCATATCTGTTGTATTGTATTGCTGTCTCCTGTCATTCTGCTGTCTTGTAAACAAGAGCCATTTGAAATATTGAGAAAACAAAACTTCATTAATGTTTTCCACTATCTAATGATTGTGCCCAAGGATTCAGTTGTGACAAATAATGCTAAGAGATTACAGAGACTCTCACACGTTACTCCTGCTCAGAGTAAGGACATGGAATGGGCACATGAGTGAATGTTGTTACAGCTAGGATTTCACATGTGCACCTGAACACACAGCAGTGACTGCATAAATTTGTATTAGTAGTACCACACTGTCTCAGACCAATGATCCATCTAATCCAGTATCCCATCTCTGACCGTGACCAGTACCAGATGCTCCAGGAGATACACACAAACAGGATGCAATCTACTCTGTCACTTATACCCAGCTATCTTCTAGCAGTCAGAAGTTTAATCCCCCCAATAGCTGTTTATGGACCTATTATCCAAAAACTTATCCCATTCTTTTTTGCATCCAGCTAGCCTACGGCAATGTATTCAGTGGGTTAACTATACTGCGTTCAAAAGTACTTTTGTTTGTTTTAAATCTGCTGCCAATTGTGTCCTCTAGTTTTAGTATTATGAGAGGTAAATAACAGCTCCTTACTTTTCTCCACACCACCCACCATTCTATATACCTTCCTAGTTGTCTCTTTTCTCTGGGCCTTAGGTCTGAAGAGCCCCTCCTCCTCGTCATAAACGGAAAGAAAAACTGAAAGATGATTATTTTTTATATAGCACCAGCACTGTACAATCAATAGTTATGGACAGATCCCTACCCCTAAGGGGCTTACAATCTAAGGGACAGGTGAGAGATAAGAGGACACTCATGAGGTATACCTACCTACATCTTTAAAAGTACAGGAACGCTTGCTCTCATCTCAGCCCTGCCCTTGAACCCCTAGCTCAAAATATTAGCGAGAACAAGAACATCAAAGGGGCAGGTTGGGAGGAACAAGCATAAGTAGCTTTCTATGCAGATGATATGCTGCTGTATATATCTCAGCCAAATAGGTATGTACCAGAAATTGTAAAAACTAGAGAGTCCGTGGGTAGTCTTTCAGGTTACAGGATAAACTATCAGAAATTCTTTGATTTGACTCTGGAGAATTGGGATAGGGGTGAGATAGCCTTGAAGAACATAATTCCATTTAAAGTCGAGCACTACATTACATTACACTTTTTATTTATAGCCCACACTCTTCCAACCCAAGTCAGTTCGAGGCAGTTATTATCAATATATAAATACAATATTGGGTCTTTATCCCACACAGGGAAAACCCACCACTACAGTACACCACAATACAAAGAGAAACTACTATCCAATTTAACAGGAGGCCTCCTCATAACCTTTACTAGTACGAAACTTGCATTGGGTAATTCCACCAGTGACCCCTCCATCCCAACCTCCTGGCCCCTTCGCGCCGTGCCCCCGACACGCAGCCCTGCAGGAAGCCTCCCCTAGCCCTGCCCCTACAAGGTGGGGGGAGGAAGAGCAGTTCCGTGGCCCTTAACAGGCCAACTGCCACACCCTGCCCCCAATATCAGTTTGTGTCCTTTGCTGTGTGGGGGGGGAGATCTTGCCGGCTGGCTTGACTGCCACACCGCCTCTGGAGATCCCCCGACAGCTGCCTCTTGCGCTCCATACAGCCCCCAGAGCAAGTGTAAATAAAATATATCTAGGAACTAAAATTATGCCCGCCCCGCACCCCCTGAAAAAAGCAAAAAAAAAAATCCTAACATTCTTCTATAAGGCAAACTTTGTGCCTCTTGTTGACCAAATTCAAAAAGAGCTGACCTAATAAATATGTTTAATAATAAGTTGGTTGGCAAGATCAACACAGTGAAGAATGATCCTCCCTAAAATCTTGTACATAATGTCTGCCTTACCCATAAAACTAATGTCAATGTTCTTTAAACGATTGCAAAAAAAATAATGTTGATTACTGTGTGGCCAAATAAAAAAAAATCTGAATTGCTAGGAAACTTATGTTGAAGATAGAAAAGAAGGGGAACCTGCCCTTCCCAACCTTAAGAAATATCGCTGAGCAGCCACACTTAGAACTGCAGCAGCATGGTGTAATCCCTCACAAAAATGGATGGGTCAATATGGAAAAGCGTATTTGGTACCCAGTCAGAGTTCATAGGTTTTGGGTGATGTGAAATTAGAGAATACCAAACTGGATGATCATCCTTTTTTCAGGAAATGTCCTGGTTATCTGGGCCAAAATCAGGAGGAAGCATGAAATTTCAAAAGGTCTCTCACCATATACATCCATCAAAAATCAAATGCTTATAAATAATAACCTAGCAATCACTCTAGTATCTGCACTGGAGCAAAAGAAAATAAGGTATATGACCATTATTTTGCAACAAAAAGTTTATTCCTGTTAAACTACTGAAGGAAAAGTTGGGTAACAGATGTAATTGCTTTCATTATATTCAGCTGAGAAGTTTCTCAACCAACTAGAAGAAATCACTTTTCCTACTCTCCATTAGAAATTTAAAGGATATGCTTTGATCTTAATTCTGCTAAAGGTAGCTTAGCTAGAACATATGCTTCAATAAACTTTGTAACATGAAAATGGCCAAACCTACATACATTGAAAATTGGGAGAGAGATTTAGGCACAGAGCTCTCAGACAGAAGTTAAAATAATGGACAAGTGTCTATACTTACTCAGCCTCCTACTCACTGAACAAGAGAAAGCTTGATCACCTAAGGACAATGAGGAATTCTTTCCTTCAGGGAGGAGGAGGAGGTTTCTTATCTGTCTGTGGCAGATGATGGGTGGTGAGCAGTTGTGCATGGTGGTTTATAGCAGGTGCCATATACACAAAGAATGAAATGGAGATCAATCTTTGCCTATAGAGTTTTGAATGAAGAGGCCGTGCTGCGTAGAGCAGAACGAGACAAGGAGTAAGCACATATTAGATTTTGGACCAGTTTATTTTAAACACAGAAAGCTATGTCAGTCGTTTCAAATGCTGCAGTATAATTTTAAACAGTATTTCAAATATCCTATAACCAAGTCAGTGACAGCGGCATTCAAGCTGAGGTACCCATTTCATGCACCTCTTCATGCAGGAGTCCCAAGCAATACACTCACTGGGCCATTTCAGTGGCAGGGGCTTTATGTGGGCAGTGCCAACCTCTTCACCTGGCTGTCCATCAGTGAGACAGAGAGGCTAGTACAGGCATCCTTCGTTTACAGATGGGAAAGAGACATGGAGAAAGACTTAGACCCAAGGCAGGGACCTGTGGTTGGTGGCAATGGGGAAAATGAAATATAGTGACCACGGGGCCTTGGCCAAAGGCAACCCAGAAGGCATAAAGCTGATCCAGGCAGAGGCGTAGCTAGACTGGAGTGGGCCCTGGTGCAGAAGATGAAATGCCCGCCTCCTCCTAGCAGCAGGGGGACAGAGCTGCACCAGGGAATATGGGATGCCAGGCTCATGGGCCCTGGGACAGTTGTACCTCCTCTTCCTACATGCTCCAGGATTCAAAGCCTGAATGCTCGCCTGCAAGCTTTTCTGGGCTCAATTCAAGGGGCTGGGTTTTTTGAACTATAAAGCCCTAAATGGCCTGGGTCCCAAATACCTGAAAGCCTGCCTTTTCCCTCATGTCCCATCACCTCCAAAATGGAACCAGGCTGCTGGTGTGAAAAATAAAAAAGATGGTAGAGGAGTTGCTAAGAACTGGGAGAAAGCCGACAGTTGCTGTGGAGCACGTGGTTCAGACGGAGGCGACCCAAAGGGATGTCATCATTAGCAGTGATACCGCGCAGTGCGGTAAAGAGAACAGGCAATATTCGGAGAGAGAACAGGCAGGCATTAGTATGGAACAGACAAACGTAAATACTTTCAAATTAAACATATGTAAGAACAATCCACAGAATAAGAATAAAAAGAATATGTTTAAGTGTCTACATACAAATGCTGGAAGTCTAAAACCTAAGATGAGAGAATTAGAGTGTTTGGCACTAAATGAAGACATAGACATAATGGGAATTTCAGAGACCTGGTGGAGTGAGGATAACCAATGAGACACTGTAATACAGGGGTACAAAATATATGGAAACAACAGCAGGGGCTGCTGGTGGGTTTTGATGTTGGAGGGGCACTGGGGCAGTAAGGCCAGGCCGCAGGCATAGGGGCGGAGCCAAGGGGATGGTAGGTGGACGGTAGGCCAGTGGCATGGCATAACCTAGCAGCAAGGAGTTCCCAGGGTTAACATCGGATGGAAGAAAACACAGTCTACATGCACATCAAGCTTAAAATAAATAATTTATAAACCCAAAACAC
>QEPC01008934.1:74669-113743 GCA_003113815.1 Sphenodon punctatus
CCCCCTCCCCCCATGTGCCTGCACTTCCCCCACCCCGGGCCTCATAATTTACTTACCAACATGGTGGGGCCGGGTCCTGACCTCTCCTCCTCCGACCTCAATGCCACCCTCTGCATCCAGAGAGGGACTAGGGAGAACTGCATCCAGCTCTTAGCCTCCCCGAGTCCCTTCCTCCCTCCCTGCTGGAATCCTCAGCTCAGTGCGCGGTGGCAGTCAAAAAAGCAAACAATGTTAGGAATTTGGAAAGGGACAGAGAATAAAACTGAAATATCATAATACCTCTATGTAGATCTATGTTATGACCACACCTGGAGTACTGTGTTCATTTCTCGTTGCCCCATCTCAAAAAAGACAGTAGAACTAGAACAGGTACAGAGAAGGGGAACAAAAATGATCAAGGGTATGGAACGACTCCCGTATTAAGAAAGGCTTAATAGGTTGGGGCTCTTCAGATTTGAAAAGAGATGACAGAGGGGAATATTATTAATTATTATTATTATTATTCGAAGCATTTGTATAGCGCCAGCTGTGTACCTGGTGCTTTACAGAACAATAAGATAGACGCGGTCCCTGCCTATGGCTTACAGTCTAATAGACAGCGGGGGGAAGACAAGGAGAGGAGATATCATAGGGAGAGACAAGGGATAAATAACATTCAAGCGGATGCGAAGTCTCAGGTGCACGTGCTTGGCTTGGTTGCAGTTAGGCAGGAGTCTGCGGGGAGGGCAGACAGCAAATATTGAAAGGAAAATTCTAACAGGTGTCGGGAAAGGTGGCAAGGAAAAGGTGGGTTTTGAGGAGGGATTTGAAGGTGCGGAGGGAGGGGGCAAGGCAGATGTGGGCAGCGAGGGAGTTCCAGGCATGGGGGGCAGCAAGGGAGAAGGGACGAAGGCAGTTAGGGGAGGAGGGAGAGGGAGGGAGGGGACAGAGGAGGAGCGGAGAGTGTGTGCAGGAGTGTGTAAGGAGATTAGAGCTGAGAAGTAAGGGGGAGCCAGGTTGTGAAGGATTTTGTAAGTGAATACCTGGAGTTTGTGAAGGATGTGGTCGGGAAGGGGGAGCCAGTGAAGTGAGGAGAGGAGAAGCTGCACGTGGTCAAAGCGACGGGCTGAGTGAATGACCCTAGCAGCGGAGTTTTGGATGGAGATAAGGGGGGACAGGTGAGAGCGGGGGAGGCCAGCAAGGAGGAGGTTGCAGTAGTCAAGGCGAGAGATGACCATGGCGTGAACAAGGGTTTGGGATGCGGAGACAGAGGGTGAAAACAGACATGACGCTAACCACCCTTTAACCACCCTTGGTGGTTATTTATGCATACTGCAGGGCTGTATTGGTACCCTATGCAGCCCTGAAACATGCATAAATGACCACCAAGGGTGGTTAAAGGGTGGTTAGCGTCATGTCTGTTTTCACCCAGTGAGAAAGGGGCGAATCCGAGTAATGTTATGGAGGGCAAAGAGACAGGACTTGGCAACAGAGTTGATGTAAGGTTTAAAGGAAAGGTGAGTGTCAAAGACGAAGCCCAAGCTACGGGCTTGGGGAACGGGATGGATGGTGACCCCATTGATAAGGATGGACAGGGAAGAGGGAGAGGAAGGGTAGGGAGGAAAGATAAGGAGTTCAGTCTTAGCCATGTTGAGCTTGAGCTAACGTTGGGCTATCCAGGCCGAGATATCAGAGAGACAATTGATGAGGCGAGCTTGGACAGAAGGGGAGAGAGGGGGGGTGGAGACTGAGAGATAGAGTTGAGTGTCGTCAGCATACAGGTGATATTGGAAGCTGTGGGAGGCAATGAGTTTGCCAAGGGACAGATAGAGAAGAGGAGAGGGCCCAGGACAGAGCCTCGGGGAACTCCGACCGAGAGGGGGAAGGAGGAGGAGTTGGAATTGGGAAGAGAGACATTAAAGGAGCGGCCAGAGTGGTAGGAGGAGAACCAGTCAAGGACAGAGCCGCAGAAGCCTAGGGAGCGAAGGGAGTCCAGTAGGAGTGAGTGGTCGACGGTGTCAAAGGCAGCAGAGAGGTCAAGGACAAGAATGGAG
Source organism: Sphenodon punctatus (assembly GCA_003113815.1). Lineage (NCBI taxonomy): Eukaryota > Metazoa > Chordata > Lepidosauria > Sphenodontia > Sphenodontidae > Sphenodon > Sphenodon punctatus. Next base: position 76,703 of record QEPC01008934.1, read on the forward strand.
TAATATCATAGAAGTTTATAAAATGAGTGGTGTGGAACATGTAAATAGGAAGCAGTTATTTGCCCTCTTTAATGGTATTAGAACAAGGGGACACTTCATGAAATTAACTGACAGCAGATTTAAAAATAATGAGAAAGTATTATTTTTTCACTCTGCGCACAATTAACTTGTGGAACTTACTGCCAGAGGAAGTGGTCAAGGCCGGTAGTGTAACTAGTTTTAAAAAGGGATTAGATAAGTTCTTGGAAGATAGGTCCATTAATGGCTATTAGCCAAGTAGGTTTTGGGAACGTAACCTCTTACTGTTGGGGGCTGGATCAACAGGGAATGGATTGCCCATTGTGACCTGTTGGGTTCTTCTTCCAAGAGAAGGAAATTGGCCAGTGTCAGAGACAGGATGCTGGACCGTTGGTCTGACCCAGTACAGCACTACTTCTGTTCATATCCCCTCAGGTCAGCTGGGAGCGTGCTCTTACATATACCATCTGCCCATCAAGTTCACGTAACAAGGGCATGCAGGGAAACACTCTCACAGTAAAAACCAACATGACACCGGTCTGCTTAGGCCCATGACTCACCTGCATGTGTGGTTCCATGCTACTTCCCGGGGGGAGGAGGGGCTAGGCAGTCGACCCGGGACGCATCCTTGGGAAAATCTCCAACGCACAGCCCAGACCAAGGGCTGCCTGCACAGGCCAGCACGTTTGTTCGGCTCCGCCATCCCCGCTGCGGCTGTTCACCATGGCTGCCTCTCACGGCGGGGCCAGGACACGGGGAGTGGGGTGTGTTTGTTGTGGTTGCCCCACCTGGGTCGTGCAGGTGGTGGGAAGGCTCTTGATTTTATTCAGGGTTGGTTTGGTGTTTTCTTTGCTGTATTTTAATATATTAATGTGTTAGGGGGATTTTATTTTGTTTATTTATGAATTTAATGTTGTGTTTTGTACCCTGCCCTGAGCCTTAGGGGAAGGGTGGGATAAAAATATGAATAAAATCTTGTGCTGTAATCAGCAGAGTACATTGCCCCATGAAAAAGAATTACTGAAATCTAAAGCCTCCCTTTGGGCTAATTTCCCCCTCCCTGAGAATGCGTCATCATCCCCCGTGGCCGGTGGCATGGCGTGCGATCGCTGCACACATGGCAGAATTAGACTCTTAAAATTCTAGCTGGTTGCATTTCTAAGCCAACAAGTCCCAAAGGGCCACTTTCTGTTCTGTGGCTTGTTCCAGTGCCCAACCGCCACTTCCTGCAAAACTCCAGTTGAGAAGGTGACACCTTTTATAGCAGCAAGTGCATTTGAGCAGTAAAGCCGTGCCTCAGGCCTTCCACCAGCAAGGAACAGTAATCATGCAAATGCACAATTGGAAAGGAGCAAATTACAAAGCATATGTCAAATAACCCTTCCTTCCTGCCAAAACTGAGAGAATGAATTGTGGTCCCATACAGAAAGGGCCTATATTCTCATTTGCGAGTGCGTTTAGGGTGTTGGACCCTGCAAAGAATATTCCTGACTAGATCAGTACGTCAAACATAGGTGGCTGGTGAACCCTATGTTTGGGGGGCAAAAGCAGCTCTGCATTGCCACTTCCACCGCTGCAGCCTTCCTAACAAAGAGTGTGTGGATCAGGGCCAGCCTCACCAATTGCGGGGCCCAGGGTAAAGACAAAATGTGGGGCCACAGGCCTCGCCCACCCCTATAGGCCCCACCCACTCCCCAGAGCATACCACTGTATAACAAGGCAGGCACATAATCTCCAGCCCTTGAAAAGTACACAACATGCACCAGAACCTCCTCTAGGTTTTCTCATTTGAAGCCCTGCCAGGCTGCCTGGGCTATGTTCCCCCTCTCCCCCCTGCAGCACAAAATGGCCACAGCCCTTAACAAAAATGGCAGCAATATCATCACCACCATCATTTTGGTTAAGGGCGGTGGCCATTTTGTGTATGTGCAGTTCTGGGCACCCACCCACCCCAAAGCCTAAAGGTGCTGCCCCTTTACTCATCCTACCTCTGGCTGTGTCTATGGCTGACCCTGCCAGGTCAGTGTATACCCAGGGTGGGTGTGTAAGATCCATAACAAAGTAGGGGGATCTGGGTTTGGGGTCTGTCTCTGATGCAGTCATGAAGTTCCACATTGGCATAGTTTGCACTGGTTCCCCAAGTTTTGTCTGTGTGATTAACTTAAATACAATCCTGTAACCCCAGACAGCAAGAAAGACACACAAAATATATCCAATATCAATATAACAAACTTGAAAGGATTCAGAGAAGAGCAACAAAGATGACCAAGGGTCTAGAATACAAGTTGTATGAGGAAAATCTGTATCAGCACTGAGCATGTTTAGCCTAGATAAGAGAAGATTAAGGGGGAACATACTGACAGTTCTTGAATTTTTTTAAGGATGTATTTAAAAAAGATGGAACATTTTTTTTTACTGTGAGTGAAGACAGGACAAGAAGCAATGGCTTCAAATTGCAGAAAGGACAGGTTTAGGTTAAATATTGGGGGGAACTTCCTAACTGTTAGACCAGCTCAGCAGTGAAACAAGCTATGGAACAAGCTGCCTAAGGAATCTCCTTTCCTGGAGTCTTTCAAGAAAAGACTGGAGAGACATCTGTCCAGGATGCTTTTGGTCAAGGATGTCCTGCCGCAGGGCAATGGGTTGGTAGGAACTAAATGATAGGGAAGTTCCTTCTAACTCTCCAGTTCTATGATCCTCTGATTCTATGATCATGAGCTCTGTCTGACCAAATCATTTGAAGACAGGCACCCTTAGTGTGTGTAGCATACTGGGTTGGGTCACACCCCTGGCCACCCCTGTGAAAACAGGCAAGGAAACGGTTAGTTGCCCAGCAAAAGTATCTGGCTGGGGCTACAGGCCTGATGGCCCTATTACAAGGGCAATGAGTGCAGGTTAGGTAACCAGATAATCCTGCGATATAAACCTGCACTGGGAGCTCATCTGAGAGAGCCTCAGGGTCTGTTTTGGGGGCTGGTCTAGTGAGTATCCTAAACTGGAGAGCAGCCAGAGACTGGGCATTCTCCCAAAGGCCTTCAACAGTCTGCCACACCCTGGTATTGGTTGGCCAGGGGAGGGCCAGGCCAAAGGAGAGCAAAGGCTGGGAGTCCAGCGAGGAACTAATGAAAGTACTGCAGTCAGTGATGGAGCCAGTGTGGGAGTGGACTCTTGGGCCTTAATCTGCAGGGACTTACATAAAAAAGCCTGAGCTGCATCCGCTGCTCCCAGTACTGCCACCGCACACCCCAGGTCACTTTCCATGCTCCTCCTCGTGCTCTCCCCGCACTTCGGTGCCCGGGCGGGGTTGTGGAAGGGAGCTGCCGCCACTGTGCTGTTCCTGCTGCCCAGCAAGCAATGGCAAAGCCTGAGCCTCACTCTAGCCAGGCTCCCAGCTTGCTTTGCCACAGGCTGCCGTGCACAGCCACAGTGCTGACCAGGCCTGGGGGGCCAGGAACCAGGTCCCAACTCTTGGCCATGCTGTGACCACCAACTCAGCCGTCCACCAACCAGCCAGCAGTCGCTGCTGCCAGACAGATCTGTTCCGTTCCGCAACTCCACCGCTGTTCCCGCCTCCTCTGGTCCCGTCCTGACCACGCAGCCGACTCAGCTGCTGTTGAACCGCCGCTCTTCTCGCTCTGCAGCCTGCAGCAAGTCCTCCAGACTCTACTCACTTTTCCTGCCACAGAAAGTTGTAAACTGCCTGTGAGGGAGAGGAGGAGTCGGAGGACAGGGAACCATCTCCCGCAGCGGCCGGGACTGAGAACTCTAAAAGGGTGCGCACGCAGGCTGGGGACGTGGACTGGTGCTGCAATGTGGGTGGTGGCGGGGCCGCACCGTGACCCCCCTAAAAAAAAAAAGACAGCTTGTGCAGCGCAGGTGGGCTGGGCCCCACACTACAGCCCCACCAAGCTGCCACCACCTGCACACAAAAAAACACTATTAAAAAATAAAATAAAACAATTTGAGGGCCCAGGAGTGGGGTCCAGGGCAGTCACCCCAAGCTGCTCCACGGTAAGGCCGGCCCTGGTATGGGTTGTGAAATCTGCTTAGCACAGGAGTGCGGCTTCAAGCGTGTGGCTTGAAGCAGCAGCAGATAGCACAGAGGAGTTGTACTCAGCCACAAGGGGTTTCTCAGAAGCAATTTTCCGATTATTTCCTTCACACCTAGATCGACTGGTAACAGGATTACCAATCTTTGTTAATCTCTGTTGGAGAGGGAGGCCATATTGGTAAGGGGGCAGGGCTTACTCCTACAGGGCAGTGGCTGCTGAGTGCTTCCTCCTCTGTTTTTCTTATTGTTCCCTTGGTGGAAATCTAAAAGAGCACTACCTGGAGTTCTCCTCCCACTTCTACCATTGACCAGGTGCGTGACTGTAATAGGTGCAGCTGCACCAGAATCCACAAGTTGGGGGGGGGAGAGGCGGGGATGAGAAGAAAGCAACGTGGAATGTGTGCGCATCTTGTGTGAGGGTGGAGAAGGGGGCAGGGCATGCTGGGCCTATTCCATCTTCTGTACCTGAGCCTATTCCAACCTAGCTCCACCCCTGCCATTGATTTAGCTTCCATGTCAGATGCCGGCTTCAGGAGGTTGGTTTTTACTTCTCTCTTTTCAACTATCTGTGTTGCTGCTGAGCTCATAATTTATTAATCAAAGTTCTACAGATACATTTCTCCCACCTCCTGGGTGTTGCTTGTGGCTCTATCCCAAGTGGGAATATGAGAGACCAATTGAAGAAGAAGGGGTAGATACTTACCTGTAATGTTGGTTATTCAAGTCCAGCCTCCACCAGGGGCATAGCTACCATTGGACAAACAGGGACATTCGTCCCGGGGCCCATAGTGGCTGGGGGCCCCAATATCCAAGGTAGCTAAGCCACCTTTTCCCACCCCCTTTTTTCTTTTTAAGTTGCCGCCTGAGCTGACTGGGGGCCCTTCCGACTGTTGCATGGGCCCCCTCCCTGCCCATGGTTGCAATATTGTGCCAGACACAATGTTGCAACCACAGGCAGTTAGGGGCCCCATGCAACAGTCTGCGTCAGGCCAGGTCACACTCGCAAGCCTCGCAGCTCAGCTTGCCCCTCTGGTGCTGCATCATGGAGGAGGAGTCCTCCCCACCAGTCCAGACCTGGACTAGAAAGGGCTGGCTCGAGGGAGGCCCAGCCCGAGCTAGAAGGTGCCCGCCAGTAGCTCCACTCAGTAACTGAGTGGAACCGCCGCTGGGCACCTTCCCGCTCTTGTGCTGCTTCCCCACATTGACCCTGCCCAGTCTGCCTCAGCCCACCCGACCAGCCCCTGGCCTTCAGGGGCTGCTGCTGCTGGCCACACTCGGCCCCAGCGTGCAGGCAGCAAGCCGCAAGGAACAGAGTACACCGTGGGACCAGCTCGCTGCCAGCCCAGAAGATGGATGGGCCCAACAGCAGGCCGCCAGCAGCACGCCGCAGACTCTGCAGAGAGCAAGTAAGTCCCGAGCACCATCAGCCTAGTGCCCGTAGGCAGGCTGGCGGCTTCAGCACCAGCAGGAAAATTTCTTGTCCCTGGGCCCATCCCAAGCAAGTTACACCCCTGGCCTCCATGTACCATCTGGGCTTGGGATGGAATTGAGCTTGGGAGCCAGAGGGTAGTTGTATCCCTGTGATTGTATTATCAAAAGGCTCCTGGCTGTATCCACTAAGCTAATCGAAGCCTGGTTTTGGCACCAAGTGGCACATATCCTAGAGGTGACTATGTAGATAGCTCAACTCAAAGAACCAGCTATCCCTACTAATATCTGTAGTATCTTACTACATCTGTTCATTTGAACAATACCCCAATTTGTCTGCCACTTAACGCTACTCCACCAGCTCCTCATTAATGTTCCATTCCTGTTAAGAAGTCAAGGAGGACAGCGATAACTTTCCCCCTTTAGAACATGATGTCCTCATATAAACAGGGACTGTGCGTTGTCCTGTACACCTCCCATTCACATCGGAACAACACTGGCTGGTTTCTGCTGCCTGGATGGGGATTCAGGTAAGCCAGAGCAGATAGAAGAACAAACAGGATCTGAGCTGGAGTTTGGATAAAGGATGAGAACAGGGTTTTATTATAGGCAGCATTTCCTACCCTGGCTCACTCTAGTGTAGCACAAGAGCCACATCAGAGATCACCTTGTTTGTAGTCCTTTGGGTTAAACTAATTCCCCAACCACTGAGGGCGTTTTTAAACGTGTGCTCTCCCAAGTGCGTTTTGGAGACGACGGCTCCAAAGCGGGTTTGGGAGAAAGCCGGGTTTGGGAGAAGCCGTCTTCTCTGCCCCAGCCAGTGATTAAGTTTAATCACTGGCTGGGGGCTTTAGAGGGGGAAGGGGGTTTGTCAGCGCTGCCTGGAGGCGGCAGTTTTCGCCGGTTTTCCCCCGTCTCCCCCTGCTTGCAAACCAGGGAATGCAGCAGTTCCCAGGGACGCAAGTGAGGGGGCAGGAATCCTCAGCCTGTTTGATGCGGGAAAGATCCGGCATCAAACCGGGCCAAACATTTAAACGATCACAAAGAAAGGCGGCTGATTAAAGGATCAGCTGCGTTTTTTGTATCGTTTAAAAGCGCCCTGAGACTAGCTGCAGTCACTTCCTGGGCGGAGGCAAGCCTTGCAACAGGAGTTCTAGGTTCTGTTCAAAGACCATTTGTTAACTTCCCCCCTCTCTGCTAATGGATAAGGGTCTAGGAAGGTCTATCCTCCTCTGAGCTGATTTGAGGCAGTTTTAGAAACAGGCTGACCCTGCAGGGCTATTGGGGGTTAACAAATGTGCCAGCAGAGCGCTGCCATCACAACCGATCCAGATCAGGGAACTGCCGCCAACACAGTCCAGAGCACACGTGCTGGTGGCTGGGGCCTGGTGGAGGGCAGGAAGCCGCACAAATGGGTGGCCGGCCAGCCCCGTCATAACGCCCTTTTTCTGCACTTTTAAAATGTATTAAATGCATTTTATGAATTTTACAAATGTTATTTTAAAATAATGTGTTTATTTTTATTGTTGTTGTGAGCTGCCCCAAGCTACCATTGCGTGCAGGAGGGGGTGGGATATAAATATTTAGAAATAAATAAATAAAATAATGGGCAGCTGTGGTGGCCAATGGTGGCTGGTTGTGGCAGACCCAATCCGGGCTGAATCATGATGGGCCATAACAAACATTCTAGGCCGCTGTGTCCCGATCAGACAGACCTTTCCCCGGGCTGTGACCTCTAGGGCAATCCCGGGCCAACATCTGGCAGCGCCTGCACAAACGGGCAGATGAGGTCCAGGCCAAGGTGACTTGCCATCACATTCAACACCCAGCGGCCCTGAAAATACATACATTTGTGTCTGTGGAGCTTCACTGTTCTCTTGTCTGTGTTAGAGGCCCAGGGGATTGAAGGAAGAAAATCTCTCCTGGCTTCTTCTAATAATGTACTGGGGTGACCCTGAGTGGATTAACTTGGTAACATGTATTAACAAGACTCCAGATGGCAAGCGAGGCAACACTGAACTTAGACTCAGTTAAATTGTAAAACAGTTTATTACCGAACAAAGGTGTGACCTTGACTTTAAGGGATTAACCCACTAAACAATATAGACTTGATAAAGGATCACCTCAAAGGTCAGACCAATGGTCCAGCAAACCCAGAGTCCTGTTTCCAGCAGTGGCCGGCACCAGTTGCTTTAGAGAAGCGATTCATTTCTTGCAATTCAGTCCCAGTCCCCGATAGTCAGAGGTCTCACCTCCTGTCCAACTTGACTGAGCCAGTTATAACTACCTAAGAAATCCTCTGGCTGGCACAAGTCCTATTCATTTTAATTGGACTTGAGTCATTGCTAAGAGGTCACACTGGTGCTAAACAGCCAAGTCCGCTATGCTCTCAGACTGGGGAGGCGTCTAATGCCAGCTCTGCTACTCACTGACTCAGTCCTCCACTAGAACCCTTTAAGGCTGATCCTCTAACTGGTGCAAGCTCCCTGCATTCAATGAGGCTTGTACTGGGACAATGCTCTGAGGAGCAGGCAGTTTGGCAATGTAGTGAAGCTGCCCCACATTAGTGTTAAGTTGTTGCAGGACCAGACCTACAAACATGCCCTCAAATGTTCCGGATTTCCCAGGACATCCCTGATTTCACACCTGGGATTGAGAGGTATATGCCTACAAACCAGAGTCAACAACAAGTTCTCTTCCCAGAACACCAAAGTCCTTTACAACAAACACCCCTTTCCCCGTGCTGTCAACCTAGGGTTGCCATCCTTTGCTGACCAGAGAGTGGGTGGGGCTGTGGTTGCCACCTATGCAGATTTTTACAGAACACTTATGAAAAATACATGTTGCGGCCAGGGCCTTTATCAGAGCCTAAGGCCCTGAAGCAGGCCCCACAACATGTATAAAAACATAAGTGCCATACTAGGTCAGACCAATGGTCCATCTAGCCCAGCATCCTGTCTCTGACAGGGGCCAATCATGGTGGCTTGGGAAAAGCACCCAACAGGTCACAATGGGGGATCCATTCCCTGTTGTTTCCCCCAGCTCCCGTCATGTTCCCTGATCCTGTCTGTCTAATAGTTGCTAATGGACCTATCTTCCAGAAACTTGTCCAAACCTCTTTTAAACTCAGCTATAGTACTGGCCCTTACCACAGCCTCTAGCAGTAGATTCCACAACCCAATTATACACAAAGTGAACAAATATTTTCTTTTATTTGTTTTCAACTTGCCACCCATGAGTTTCATGGAGTGTCCCCTAGTTCTAGTACTAGCTGAGAGGGTAAATAACTGCTCCTTGTTTATTAGTTCCACACCACTCATGATTTTATAGACCTCTATCATATCTCCTCTCCAAACTGAAGAGCCCCAACCTACCAAGCCTCTCCTCATACAGGAGCCCTTCCATGCCCTTGATCATTTTTGTTGCCCTTCTCTGTACCTTTTCTAGTTCAGCGATGTCTTTTCGGAGATGGGGCGACGAGAACTGCACACAATATTTGAGGTGTGGTCTCACCATTGATTTGCATAGAGGCATTATGACAGCCTCCGTTTTATTCCCTATCCCCTTCCGAATAATTCTTAATGTTCTGTTTGCTTTTTTGACTGCTGCCGCACACTGCACTGTGGATTTCATTGTATTGTCCACAACCTCCCCCACATCCTTTCCCTGAGTGGTAACTCCTAGCTTAGCACCCATGTATTTTTTCCTAAGTGTTCCGTAAAAATCTGCATAGGTGAGAACCCTAGGCGGGGCTTAGGGAATCTCGCAGAGGAGGTGTTCTCCTCAGTTCCATTAGCCAGCCCAATACCTTGTGGCAGTGGCACAACCAGCTGGTTTCTCCGCTAGCAAGAATCTGTGAAGACGTTCACTAGTTCAGGGAAGGACGGCATAAGGTGTTAACAATGTGACAGCGGCCTGCTTAGGCCCAGCATGACCCACAGGTCACAGTCATGTTTGTTGGCTGGCTGCCAACTGTTTCTCCCTGGCGGGGTAGTGGCTAGCCTGGGCTACCGTCTACCCAGCCGGGTCAAAATGGGCTCCAGCAGGCTATACGAGAGAGGGGCGGAGTAGAAATATCAACCAATCATTTGTTATAGACCACTGTGGCCCGGTCCAGATTGGGGCTGCCCTGGCAGCCCGTCGTGGCAGAGGGCTTGGTGCAGCGAATCCAGCTGGATCCAATCGTGACCAGGTTGCAAGTGGCTTCTTGGTCTAGACTGAGTTGTGATGGCCTGCCGTCACTTGTGGTAACACCCATAGTCTCCCCCCAGAGGGTGCCCTCCTCCAGGTGGATAATGCCAACACCAGGGCACAAGCCCCATTGAATTAATAGGACTCTCACCTGTGCTAACTACTATTTGGATTTTTAACTCACCCTTCCCCAAATGTGTATTATACAAATTACTGGGAAGAAACCTAAAACATACAGATCCTAGCACAGAGCTATTGCTCTCACAGATGACCTCACCATAGCAAATGTGAAAAGGTTGATGGAATCAATGACACAAATTCAAAGTAGAACCACGGAGGTGCAAATAACGCTCCCAACTTGAAGAGAAGTAACCAGAACGGCCACTTTCTGCCCCAGTGACCCAGTCAGGAGAAAGATATTGCCTCAAGTTTTCAGGGTTTGTATAAAACTTCATATCAGCAAACAATAAAAAGAAATTGCCCAATCCTGGGGAAAAGGAGACATTGGCAGAAGTGGCACCATGCGACGCTGCAGCCGGCTGCCAGCACAGGAATCATTTGGGAAGAACAATCGACACTAAAGCTCAAACACCATGTGTGACCCCATCTCAGGTGCGTGGCACCTGCCTTTGACACAGACCTCAGGGCGGAACATGGTTGCAGGTCTTGTTTCTCCTCTCTGATTGTATCTACTGTTTGATCAAGGCATTGTTCGATTGTATTTCTCTTCCAATTACATCTTTAAAAAAGCTTACTAGCATGAATTGCAAATGGCACTGCTGCTGCTTCTGGCACCACATGGACAGAGGGAAGCCACTTACCCTGCTGAATTTAGGAGAGAGAGCAGAAGGCTGTAAAGACGCGTGGAGTGAAGAAACAGCAAAATATTTAAGAAATTTAACGAACTTCTAAGTTCATGGGAAAAAATGCATACATGTAACAGCTCTGTTGGGTGGAAGAAGCTATGTAATAAATTGCATTTATCTCACCCATTCTGTGCCCTCTGCTCCCCAAGTCTCCTTCACTGGGACTTACTGGAACATTCCTAGCCCTTTGACTTCACCAGGCAGCTGCCATTTTGAGTGCATAAAACAAACGGTCAGGAAACTATCCTCTTCCATTTCCCCTCATCCCACTGAGATGTGAGGTTTCACACTGAACAAAGGCTGCTCTATATCCCTGGAATAGCAATCAATAATCCTGGACCAGTGTGGGTATATCTCACCAGATTTCATGGGCCTCTTGCAATGGGACCCTTTGGTTTCTGCTCCTCTATGCCTGTGGCACAATGTATTTTTAAGGGCTGTTTTAAAATCTTATATAATATTGGGAATTTTTGAAGGAGATGGCACTTGAGAGGCTGCCATGGTCAGGGTACACAATCTGAGGGTCCCTTGCACTCACTGACATCTGTGATATATATGGACCAGTGTAGGCCCATTGAGAGAAATTTGGGGCCTTGGGTACATCGTCGTAGCTGGAAAAAAACCACGTTCTATCTCCCCATTACCAAGTTACTGTCAAGCCAATTTCTGGAGAAACTGGTCCTTTATTCACACAGATACTAGCAGTAGCTTGTAGTGTTGTGGGGCAGTACAATTGCCCTCCCACACCCAGTCAAGCCTGGGTCCATGTGCTTTCTGAGAAGTCCACTAATATCAGCTGTCTGCATTTTAGAGACTCTGGACATCAGATCTAATATTTTGAACCATTTGACCTAAAAGCATCTGCTGTATGCTCATGAGAAGCTGGGGAAGTCTCCCTCACTATTGTGTCCCAGCCGTTGCCAAGAACAGCTCTCATCCATTGATGAGTCCCTGGCAAGTCAAGAGAAGCCAGATCATAAAACTGCTGCCTTATAATAAGCACACAGAATAAATATTTCCTGCTGAGATCTATACAATTAGACTCAAGAACATAAGAATGCCACACTGAGTCAAACCAACAGTCCATCAAGTCCAGCATCCTGTTTCCAACAGTGGTCAATCTCAGTTGCTTTGGAGAAATACCCAACAGGTCATAATGGGGTGCTCTATTCCCTGGTGTTCACTCCCAGCAATCCCAACAGACAGAGGTTATGTTCCTTCAACCTACTTAGCTAATAGTTGTTAATGGATCTATCCTCCAAGAACTTATCCAATCCTTTTTTTTAAGCCCACCTATGCTACTGGCCTTGACCACATCCTCTAGCAACAAATTCCACAAGTTTATTGTGTGTTGAGTGAAAATACACTTAAAAAAATATCTGCTACCAGTTAGTTTCATGGAGTGTCCCTATGTCCTATCTGAAAGGGTGAATAACCGCTCCCTATTTACTCATTCCACTCCACTCATGAATTTATACATTTCTCCCATATCCCTCTCCTGTCTCTTCTCCAAACTCAAGCAGCCTAACCTAGCAAGCCTCTCCTCGTATGGAAGTCGTTCCATACCTTTGATCATCTTTGTTCCCCTTCTCTGTATCTTTTCCAGTTCTATTATTTTTTTTAGCAAAAAAAGGGAGACCTGGTTTTAAAGTGCAAGGGATTTAAAATAGTACCACCAATAAATACTTCTTAGAAGCTCTTTTGCTGTAGGACATGTAGCCTACACAGAATGGAGGGTGATGTGGTGTGTCAGTTGTGTTAGCCTTTTATTTAGAGAAATCTTTATAAGTCAGCCATTGCTTTGCCACCGCGAAGTGATGCAGCTACTCTATGCTGAGCCAACTTTTGTATCACAGTCCATACTACCTGTGTGTTGTTATGATGGCTTGGAACTGCATTTATTCTTCTACTAAACTCTGAAAAGCTGAAGAGCTTTCCCAGCTGCCTAAAGCCCCTTTGTAGATGTTTGACTTAATGTTCGGTGGATTGGGGAGAGGTATTAAATACATCTATGTCGTTTCTACACCTCTGGCTCTCAAAGAAGCAGTTACATGGCTCTGCAAAATAGATCAGAGCATGATGCCTTTTCCAGCGCCAGGCTAGGGAGAGATCTGTCTATTGCTTAGAACAAAGGACTAGGAGTCAGATGACCTGATCAATCTTCCCAGCTCTCTCACCAGTTTCCTCTGTGACTTAGAGGCACAACCCAAATTTTTAAATATGTTTAAAGCTAGAAGCAATGACCATCACCCAGGAGGCTAATTTTCAGAGATGCTGAGCACATGCACATTGTATTGAAACCAGCAGGAATGGCAGGGGCTCAGCATATTTGAAAGCTAGTTCATTAAAATCACCAGCCTGAATCTCAGAGCCCCAAACTGGGCACCCGCAGTACTAAGCCATTTGCTCATTCTCATGACCCTTCTTCAAACCCTTTCCAGTCTTCAATCGGGTGGACATGGTGCTCCAGTAATGGTCTCATATGCACCATAGGCAATGCTGGGCTCATCCCTTGAGAACTCCTGCTTGGCTGCTGTTGTACACCCACTAGCTCTTTACTTCGGAACCCCACTCGCCCAGAGTGGTTCCACACATTGAGTCTTGTGGTAGCTATACTCGCAGACCCACGGATGCATGTACAGACTTGGTTACATGCCAAACTCAGGACAACTGCCCGGAAAATAACAGAGAACCATCTCTGGGTTTTTGCAGACATGTGGCTGCTGTACTGTTCATACTAGTGTAGTCACAAAGGCAGACCAGGTAGGAATGCTGCCTGCCGGGGATCAGCAGCACTGATCACTCTTAGGCCTCAACATCCTCCTTCCTTTTTCCCTTGCAGGATCCTCCTTATCCTGCTCCATCAGAGCCTGCTCCTAACAGGAGTCACGTGATGCTTGTCTACAGTGCAATGCGGCAGATCTCTCTGGCTGCTGTGCCAGACCTTCCTGGCATCTCCCGTGGTGCATACAGAACTGCCATTGTGCTCTTGACCTTGGCCCATTTTGGTCTGGTGTCCCATAAGCTGCAAGAGGAAGAAAAACCTGGTGGTGTGAACTCAAAATGGGCCCTACAGCAGCCCTTTCCACTGGAAGGGAGAGCTTGCCCTAAATAACCAATGCACAATGGCCCACCCAAAGCACATACCATTACTTAAGGATCCCAGAAACGCCCCCTCCCCACCAAACCTTAAAATCCCCCCCAATTCCAAAGATTAGACAGGCAACAGGGTATAAAAATCTGAATAGTTTCATCCCCACAAAACACTCCTCCCATATCGTGCCTACAGTGGTGTTGGCCACCAAATGCGCAAAAAATTTAAAGGAGTTTTCACTTGTGGTCCTGTTTGTGGACATGTTGATAACTCTGTTCTGTCAACATCGCCACTGTCCTCACCACTGTCATCCATGCTTTCATCACTCAGAGGCTGGATTACTGGAACGTGCTCTACGTGAGGCTGCCTGAGAAGCTGGTCCAGAGGCTGCAGCTGGTGCAGAATGCCGCGGCCTGTCTCCTTACGGGGGTGGGTTGCAGGGAGCACATGACACCTGTGTTCCGGGCTCTGCACTGGCTGCCTATACAGCACTGGGCCAGGTTCAAGGTGCTGGTTCTAACCTTTAAAGCTCTTCATGGCCTGGGCCCTACTTATCTGCGGGACCGCCTCACTCCCCATGTGCCCATGCGACCCTTGAGATCATCCGTGGGAGCCTTTCTGGAGGTTCCCCGGGTGAGGTGGGTGGCCACCGATGTTAGATCTTTTTCGGTGGCCGCCCCTGTGCTGTGGAATTTGGCGTTTATGTAAGACCTGGCTGTTCCGCCAGATCTTTGGTGAGGGGGAGGGTGGGGGTCTCTTTCCCTGCAATTTGTAAATTTTTAACTGTTTTATTATTATACTGTTTGCCACCCTGGGCTGCCCTGTGGGCTGGAAGGGCGGGATAAATTTTTTATATAAAATAAACAAACATTTCTTCAGTGGGGAATTCTGGCTCTCCATTAAGAGGTGTTTTGAAGTCTCAGGTGGCTGGGAGTCAGGCAACTGACTTATGAAAGAGGGGCTTGTCAATGTCATTGGGGTCAATGGGAACCAGATCAAGGCTTATGCTTGACCCACTGCTAAGGAGCTGGCAGACATGGACTGCTCCAGGGCCTGTTCTGACATCGCCTGCTCTGCCTGTACCTTCCTGAATGAGGTCCCTTGAAAGATGGTTTCCACTCGTGTTGGACATAACGACTGCTCCAGCACATGCAAGAAATTTTTTCAGGAACTTGAAAGAGGGAAAGGTCTGAAATAGCAATCCTTATCCCTGTGTAGCCCAGGCCTACGTCCCTGCAGAAACCATATGCAATAGCTGTGGCTGTGCAGCCGTTATACTGAAAGCAAGCACTGGAGACTTTATAAGAAACAATGAACGTTTACATAACAAAGCAGAGAACTATACACGGAGCATGGCTACCTTTGTTCTATTCCCCAGCAGTAGCTGTTCAGTCTGCTTCACATTTAAAGACACCCCCCACCCCTTGCAAGCTATGTAGTAACTTCAGTTCTTCTTCAAGGATCTCCGCGATTCTCACTAATGGGATCCACTTCCTGCTTCGCAGGCACCGGAGACCTAGTTGTCAGCAGTTTCCAGGCAGATTTTTGGAATGTGCTAGAACGTGGTGAGGGCTCCGCCCCTCCTCCCTCCCGCTCCGTGAAAAGCGTGGGCTTACAGTCTCGCGATGACGGGGCCACATAAAAGGGTGGAGGAGCCCTCACCACCTCTGTTCCTTCCAACTGCGTCGCGCTTGGAAGACCTTTCTACTTCTCAGTACTTTGTCAGCTACTGAAAAAGGGGAAAAAAAAAAAAAAGGATTACTATCGCTTTCCTGTGAACTACCTAAGGAAGAAGAGTGCAGAGCAGTGCCCTGCCCGTGGGGCTTGCCCCCAGGCACCCTCCCGTGGCAACAGAGTATGCCTGGACCTCCGGGCTTCAAGCGCTGCCGATCCTGTCCCGCCATGCTCTTAGTGAGCGATAAGCACAATTTGTGCTTGGGCTGTCTGGGTGAGGCACACAGTACCAGCTCCTGCCACTTCTGCGTGGGTCTCTCGTCCAGAGCCAGAAGGTCGAGAGCTCTCCAGCAACAGGAACTGTTAACCTGCCGGGCACTTCAAGGTGGAGAAGAGGGGCCTCTCAGGCTCCCCACTTTGCACTCTACATCTGCACGGATGGACTCCGCTGCCTCAGCTCCGCCGGATCTTCGGACTCCTGTAGGCGCCTTGGGCACCGAGTCACTTCCTCCAGTGGTACCGGCCGGTACCAGTGACTCGTCCCGCTCCTGTTCGGCACGAAAGGATACCCATCAGAGGCAGCACAAGGAACGCAGGAGAAAACACAAGAAAAAATCTAGCCCACCGCCCTCGTCCCCGTGGACTCTCATAGTCAAGACAGTACACTCCGGTACCGAGGACTCCATACCGGCTCTGGTGACACTGGTACCATCCCCTCCTCAGACGGCTACCGCTCCGACAGTACCCACCATTGTAGAGATGGTGCTTGTCATGGTATTGCCGCAGTCACATCGAGGCACTCCTCGTTCTCCTTAGCGTGGTCCAGCACAGGGACATCAGCTCTCCCGCGCCTGATCTGAACAGGGCTTGGACCGCTCTGTCAGACACAGCAGACATGGCTCCGAGCACTTTGTCAGGCATAGCAGATCTGCCTATAGATCACCCATGCACCTGGGCTCAACACAGTGTTTGCCTTCGCACTCCCGACACAGGGGCCCTCCAGCCTCCTCATACTGGAGATACCATAGAAAGTGTCGGGACTATTCACCGTGCTCTTGCTGCTTTCCTCGCTACACCTCCCAGTACCTTCCTAGACACTATGAGGAGCACTACCGGTACCGTGATCGATCCCGGAGCCGTTCTCCATACCCGAGGCGTGCAGACTTTCTCCAGCTGGAGACTGCCACCTATTCGTCCCAGAAAGCTCAGCGCTTTTTACCACCTGCGCCTCCTACGGCCCTGCCTACAGCAACAGTCTCCAGGGCTCCCCCTGACCAGACAGGAGACATGTCACGCCGGAGCACCGCTACTTTGCAACCTCAGCCTCCACTCACCACGGTACCGCCTCTGCTGGTACCGATGGTACCGGCGTCCACACCATCTACCAGGTCAGTTCAGCCTACCAGATTCACTCTGCTCAGTTCAATGCTAGGCCACCCTCAGCACCACCCGCAACCTGCCATACCCCTTACTCACGACTTCTCTTCAGGGGGTTCTGAGGCGTCAATCTCCTCCTCCTCACCAGAGAATCTGGAGGACGACGAAACCATCTCCCCCCCTCCACCAGACTCAGTCTCAGATCCTAACCTCACCCTTTCTACTGAGGATACTAAGGCCTTTCAGGCTATGCTGAAGCGGATGACCTCCGCTTTCCCCAACCTGCCTACTAAGGTACCAAAAAAGACCCAATTGGGACCGGTCTTTGGAATACTTGGTTCTGGTGAACCAGGCCACGTCATGCTTCCCATGCTGGAGCAGCTGTTGGAGCCCTCCACCTCCATATGGAGCAAACCGTCCTCACCCACCCCACCCCAATAAATTGGCGGACTCTCTTTATGCTATTCCTAAGGAGGGGACTCAAATATTTTATAAACACCTTGCCCCAAATTCCTTAGTTATAGCTGCTGCATCCATCAAATCCCGGGCTGGTGGTATCCTTACCTCTCCCTCCGACCAGGAGGGAAGATGCCTCAATGTCCCTGGTAGACATTTTTTTCCATCCGAGACCCTTTCCTTACGAGCCGCTAATTATGCTTCTGCCATGTGCGCCTACCAGCACTGGTTATGGTCTCAACTCTCCAAGGCCTCTGATCCGGCTCAGATAGCGGCCCTTCAAAGGGATGGTTTGCAGATGCCGCAATTTCAACTCTCCGCCAACATTCACATAGCCGACTGCAATACTAGAAGCATCGCACTGGCTATTACCCTCCGTAAGCTATTACCCTCCGATCCACGGCTTTAAGCCCTGAAAACAAGACTAGGATAGAGGACCTCCCCTTCGATAGTGAGGGCTTGTTCGCAGCCTCCACAGACGACACTTTAAAACGTATTAAGGAGACTAACCAAACAGCCAGATCTACCGGTGTAATCCACTCCATACGTAGGAAGTTTCACCCTGCCTCCACTCCTTACTCTTATCAGCCTAGACAGCGCTCCTCTTTCCAGTTCTCCCAGACTAACCGCCCCAAACACTATCAACATCAGGGTTCGGATAACCAACAACACAGGAGATTTCAAAAACAGGGAGGAAAGGGATGTCTGCCCCCCAACTCGTCCTTTGGCCAGCAGCTCAAACAGCGTTTTTAGCTTCTTGGAGGTCAAGAAAACTAGTGACATCCCTCCCCTTCTTTTCTTCAACTGCCTTTTGCCCTTCTGTGATGCGGCATCCATCACCTCTGACCGTTGGGTCACTGACATAATTAGGCACAGCTACCCCATCCAATTGATTTCTTTATGGCCTAACTCTCCTCCCCTTCCCTCTGTGCTTCGGGGTTCCCCCCCCCCCAACCTCAAATACTTCTGGAGATTAATAAGCTCCTTGACAAGGGCACTGTGGAATTCGTTCACCCCTCGGAGCGCAACTTGGGTTTCTACTCCAACTACTTCTTTGTCCCAAAGAAGGACGGCAGTGTCAGACCCATTTTGGATCTCAGAGCCCTTAATCGCTACATCAGAAGGTTCAAATTTCGTATGACTTCCCTCCCTTATTCTGCTAGGTTTACATGAGGGAGACTGGCTAGCCTCTCTTGACCTCCAGGATGCTTATTTCCATATATCGATCCTTCCCTCTCACAGAAAGTACTTACGCTTTGTTGTACGGGAATGGCACCTCCAGTACACCGTCCTCCTGTTTGGACTTTCTACTGCGCCGAGGGTAGTCACGAAGTGTATGGCAGTGGTCACCATCCATCTGAGAAAGGAGGACATGAGGGTCTTCCCTTACTTGGATGACTGGTTGCTCGTAGCCAATTCCAGAGAATCTCCTCTTCCACATCCAACATTCCCTCGACCTCTTACAGAACCTCGGCCTCCTAGTCAATCTGCAAAAATCCCATCTTACCCCTACCTGACGCCCCCAATTCACTGGGGCAGTTCTCGACACATTCCGTGCACAAGCCTTTCTGCTGCAGGACAGATTTGACAGGATTGTTTCGGTCATTCAAATATCCCTCTTCGAACCACACGAATAGTCTGCTTCTTTCTCAGGCTGCAGGGGTATCTAGCGGCAGCCACAAACGTCACACCTCATGCGAGACTACGCATGCGCCCCCTACAACACTGGATCAAGCAGGCATATCGCCCATCTCTTCATCCTCTCCACAAGAACATCTCTATCCCCTACCAAGTGTACCAGACCCTACTCTGGTGGATGGAACCCTCCAATGTCCTCATGGGTGTTCCTTTCCAGACACCAGTAATGCAAGTCTCTATCACAACAGATGCCTCCCCCACAGGCTGGGGGGCACACATGCAGCACTTCACAGTCTCCGGCCTTTGGACTCCAGCAGAGACTTTGTTACATCAACATGCTAGAACTTTGAGCCATACACTGGTTGTTAAAGGCCCTCCTCAGACACACAGAGGGACAGAACGTTCTACTCAGCACAGACACCACCACAGCCATATGGTACCTGAACAAGCAAAGTGGAGCGCGTTCTACCCGCCTCTCTCTCAAGGCAGAGGCCATCTGGGAATGGAGCATATCTCACAACATCCACCTGCACGCTATACACCTTGCAGGTCAGGACAATCTCCTCGCAGACTGTCTCAGTCGACAAACAGCAGACCACCACGAGTGGTCCCTCAACGATGCTGTTCTACACAGCATCTTCAGCGCTTGGGGCATGCCTCACATCAACCTTTTTGCTTCCACAGACAACGCAAAGTTGCCCCACTTCTGCAGTCAAGCAGGACATGCGCCCTGTTCCACAGCCGACGCCTTTATGATCTCTTGGACTGGGGCCTTCCTTTATGTTTTCCCCCTATTCCTCTCCTCCACAGGGTACTCAACAAGATCAAAACCGACCACGCCAACGTCATACTCATAGCACCGTTCTGGCCACAGCAGCTGTGGTTTCAGACCATCAACCAGATGTCCTCAGAGGTCATACACCTGCCTCAGCGTCCTGATCTTCTCTCTTGCCAATGAGGAAGCATCCTGCACCACGACCTTCCCAGGCTCCACCTCTGTGCTTGGTTGATTTGTTATCCACAACGAGCTGGCCTACCGAGGTAGCTAACATCCTTCTCAACTCCTGCTGCCTCTCCACCAGAGCCTGCTACGCAGTCAAGTACAAGCATTTTTCCTCATGGCTCTCCTCTCGGGTGGTGTCCCCCTCTTCCCTAAACATGTCTCACCTCTTTGAGTACTTGCTCCACCTGCAATCATCGGGCCTCTCTTTACCCTCGATCAAGGTTCACCTTGCGGCCTTATCCTCCCATCTTCATGTCAACAATAAAGTCTCTCTCTTCTCTCACCCTATAGTGAGATCCTTCTGGAAGGGCCTCACTAATATCTTCACATCCGTATCCCTCCCGGCTCCCCAGTGGGACCTTAGTCTAGTCTTGGCGAAACCGATGGGGCCTCCTTTCGAGCCCATGGTATCCTGTACTATGGAGGACTTGACCATCAAGACGGCTTTCCTAGTCTCCATCACTTCTACCCGTAGGGTTAGCGAGCTAACCACACTACGTGCCTCTCCTCCTTACATTACATTAGATTTTCCAAGGAAAAGGTTGATCTCTGCACCGATCCTGCCTTTCTCCCCAAGGTGGCTACTCCTTTCCACATCAACGAAACCATATCCTGCCCGGTCTTCTTTCCAAAGCCTCATTCCTCTGTTGCAGAACAGACCTTACACACTCTCGATGTTAAGAGGGCCCTATCTTTCTACCTGGATAGGACCAGAAGTATCAGAGCCTCTGACGCTCTCTTTATTTCCTATGGTAGTCAGCGGGTTGGAGCCAAGATCTCTCCCCAACGCCTCT
Organism: Sphenodon punctatus; assembly: GCA_003113815.1. Lineage (NCBI taxonomy): Eukaryota > Metazoa > Chordata > Lepidosauria > Sphenodontia > Sphenodontidae > Sphenodon > Sphenodon punctatus. The sequence continues at coordinate 97,293 of QEPC01008934.1, forward strand.
CGAAATGGCTCCTCCTTTGCATCCAGCGATGTTACCAACAGGCCGGCAAGACACTGTCTTCACCGATCCGGGCACACTCTACTAGAGCGGTTGCCACCTCTTGGGCCAGCTTCCAGGGCATCCCGATCTCAGACATCTGCAGGGTCGCAACGTGGTCTTCAGCCCACACGTTCACCAAGCACTACTGCTTAGACATGGTGGCTAGAGCAGGCACAGCAGTTGGAAGGGCGGTTCTCCATTCCCTCTTCTGCTAACCTTGACTCCCACCACCTGGAGGTAGGTGATACTGCTATTCACTCTCCCATTAGTGAGAATCGTGGAGATCGTCAAAGAAGAAATAGAGGTTACTTACCAGTAACTCTATTCTTTGAGAGAGCTCTGCATATTCTCATGACCCGCCCTCCTTCCCCTCTGTCTCGGAGGTACTTTGCCAGTCTTCTGGGACGGGTTGGAAGGAACTGAGGTGGCGAGGGCTCCTCCCCCCTTTTATGTGGCCCCATCATCGCGAGACTGTAAGCCCCCACTTTTCACGGGGTGGGAGGGGGAGGGAGGAGGGGCGGGGCCCTTACCATGTTCGAGCTCATTCCAGGAATCTGCCTGGAAACTGCTGACAACCAGGTCTCCGGTGCCTGCAAAGCAGGAAGTGGATCCCATTAGTGAGAATACGCGGAGCTCTCTCAAAGAACAGAGTTACTGGTAAGTAACCTCTATTTCCTACTTCAAAGTTCCCACTTTCAATACACCCTGGGTGGTCACCTGATCATAAATTCATTGGAAAATAGTCCCCTTCTGACAGATCCATCCAAGAGCCTCCTCGACTCTCTCATCCTGCCACCACAGCTCACCAAACATCCTGGTTTCTCCAAGGGGCAGCTTGCTGGCAATCTGGCTCCTGGCGTGTATTCTCCATGGCTTGTAGTGAACTTTGGAAATGTTTTCCAGACTCTGCTGATGTGGCTACCAAATGTTGGTGGCTGGCTACCTTAAACTATGCTAAGCAGGAAAATAAGTTTATTTAAACATGGTGCACCCCTTTTAAACTTGTGGGGAGGGTGGGCTTTCAGGGACATTGCACAGCCCTCTTGGGGACTTGCAGGAAATAGAGTGGCTCTGCAAGATTCCTTCAAAAAAGTCCAGGTCTCTATGGCCTCTGAACCATAAATATGAACCATAAATTCAAGGTACTGGTTTCAACTTATAAAGCCCTAAACGGTCTAGACCCTACATATGTAAAGGACCCCCCTTCTTTTTGTCCTTCCACAGCTCCTAAGGTCAGCCAAGAGCAACCTCTTGCAAGCTCCATCATTGGCCTAGGTCCATACGACCTGAGCATTCAGAGTGGTGTGCTCGGTGGTTGTGCCACAGCTTTGGAACTCCCTTCCCCATGAGGTTCGCCTAAGCTCTAGTTCGAGTGTCTTTTGGAGGCAGTGTAAGACCTAGTTATTTTGTCAAGCATTTAACAAGCAAGAGTAGAGCCGTGTGTGTGTGCGGGGGGGAGGGGGAGGGGGGGTAGAAGAATAAAAATATAAACAGACTAGTGTGCTTATCTAGATGCAACAGCGGCTACTTACTAGCAAGAGATCCACATCCAAGGCACCCAAGATCAGCATGGAACAAACGTGTTGGACACGTAGCCGGACATGCGATTCACTTATATTTTTTATTCTATTTATTTTTCACATTTCTATGCCGCCCCCTCCTGCTTACGCATCTCAGGGCAGCAAACATCATCTTTAAAAACCCGAATAAAATCATTAAACATAAAAGCATGAAAATAACCCAGGCAGAAGAAAAAACCCAACCCTAACCCAACCCAACCACCACCTGTCTCCCCCATCAAAGGCCCGGCGGAACAGCCAGGTCTTACACTGTTTACAGAAAGAGGGGAGATCTAAGGGCAGGCGGACCTCCAACGGGAGGAAGTTCCACAGCCGCAGAGCAGCCACTGAGAACGTCCTCCTCATAGTTGAAACCTGAGGGACCTCAAGGAGGGTGCCCCCAGCCGACCGCAGAGGCTGATCCAGACCCAGAGCATGAGGCGGTCTTACAGATAAGTGGGGTCCAGGCCATTCAGGGCTTTTACGGTCAAAACCAACACCTTGAATTGGGCCCAGAAGACTATCGGCAGCCAGTGCAGAGAATGGAGCGCTGGAGTAATGTGCTCGTGATGACTCATCCACCTAAGGAGACGAGCCGCTGCATTCAGCACCAGCTGTAGTCTGGACTGTCACCAGGGGTAGCCCCACGTAGAGCACATTACAGTAGTCCAATCTCGAGATAATAAAAGCATGGATGATTGTGGCAAGGTCCGTGTCGTACCAGATGTAATTGGTGAAATGCGCCCTTCGCCACAGCCGCCACCTGGACATTCAGACCAAGCTGTGGGTCTAGGAGCACCTCGACTACGGACCTGAGAAACCGGGGGGTACAGACCCCATCAATGATGGGGGCCATCACTTCCCTGGCTTTTCCCACAACCATCACCTTTGTCTTGTCAGGATTCAACTTCAGGTGGCTTGCCTTCATCCAGTCCCCTACAGCTGACAAACCGGGTAAGCATCGAGACTTCCGGGCCTGGGTCTGATGAAAAAGAGAGGTACAGTTGGGGGACATCAGCATACTGATGACACCTTACACCAAACCCTCGGACGACCTCCCACAAAGGCTGCATATACACGCTGAACAAGAGAGGGAATAAGATGGAACCTTGTGGGACTCCACACGTAAGGTCCCACGGAAAAGATGAACAATCACCCAGCACCACATATTGAATTCTCCAGGCCAGGAAAGAGCGGCACCATTCAAGAACAGTCCCACCCACTCCAGCTCGGTCCCACAACCGAGTCACCAGCAACTCATGATCAACAGTATCAAATGCAGTCGAGAGATCTAATAGGATCAACAGGGTCCTGGTCCAACTCACGGGAGAGGTTGTTGACCATGGCCACAAGCGCAGTCTCCATACCATAACCAGGATGAAAGCCAGACTGAGATAGATCTAGGAAACTGATTCGATCCAGATGCTCCTGAAACTGACGAGCCACCACCTGCTCAATAACCTTCCCTAAAAAGGGAAGGTTAGAGACTGGCTGATAGCTGGCCAGGGTGACATCAAGTGATTGTTTTCTGAGCAGAAGCCGCCCCACCACCTCGAGGCAGCCCGGTATTCCGCCCTCCCTAAGGGAGGCATTGACTATCCCAGCCAGCAACAGCCCCAACATCTCCCGGATGGCCTTGATCAGCCAGGACGGGCACGGGTCCAGTTCACAATGAATGGCTCGAACAGCCCACAGAACCTCCTCCGCATCAGAGGGTGACATGCACTGAGATTGATCCCATAAAACAGGACTGCCTCTGGCTCACCTACTGTCAAAAGTGCTGTGTTGAAACTGTGGTGGATTTAAGCAATTTTATCCACAAAAAGTCCACAAATAAGTCACAGCAAGCGTTGGATGACTCTGGATCCAGATGGAGGGAGGCCGGACTGACCAGCCTCCTCACCACCTGGAAAAGCTCAGCTGGACATGACTTAGTGGACACAACGACGGCAGCAAAGAAAGTCTTCTGTGCTACCCGCACTGTCACGGCATAGACATATAAACAGACTCTGTTGCAATCGGTTAACTTTAGTACGAGAACATCGCCACCATCGTTTTAACCGCCACCTTTCCTGCTTCATTCACCGCTTACAGGGATAACACTTACGGGACATAACACAAGAAAGCATGTTAACCGAAACAGAGTGGTTAGTGCTACATGCTCTTGGTAATAATCACCCTCACTTGGGCTCTTATCCTCAAAGCATTGTATAGATGCAAACCCCATTCTCTTCCATGGGGCTTGTATCACCACAGCATTTTGAGGATTGTAGCCTTAGTAGCCACAGCTTTCCTATTCAAGACACAGGGGAAAGTGGCTGCATTTACTAGGAACTGCTTTCAGTTTAAAGCTGTATAGAGAACTGCAGCTGCAAAACAGATCTATTATTTTGTATATGAACAGTTGGGGGGCGGGGAGTTTAATGGTTACAACAGGCCATGGATGCAAGCAGTTAGCAGGACTAGCTGTAACAAGCATGATTAAAATGCATGATAGAAAAGGAGGTTATTTGTTCTTCGCTACAGTGCTGCGTTTTACAGTTGCTGTCTTCTGAACCAGAGGTGGTAGAAACTCATTTATTTATTTCAGTTTTTATCCTACCCTTTCCTCAAAGGCTCAGGGTGGCTTACAAAAAAAGATAAACAGAACACATATAGAAACATATAAAAACAATTTTAAAAACCCACCCACCCTAGCACTCTCTATCCTCCAATATTCCTCCCTAAACCCTACCACCCAATCCCATCCCGTCAAATGCCTGGCCAAACAAGGTCTTACATACAGCTCTTCTGGAAAATGAACATCAGTGGTGGGTGATGTGAGAGCAAGGGTAGCTTTTCTGGAGTATGTTGAGATTCTGTAGGATTTAGAAATGTCCGTATCCCATTATGACTGCTACTACCATTTTTTAGGGCCAGTGTGTATGTGGAAGGGAGCTTGTGATCTCCAGTCAATGCCATCAGTACTCCTGGTTGACACAACAGTCATCTGCTTAACACACACAGGTCATTCTTACCACTTAATACGAGGCCTCCTTTATAACATAGCTAGTTTTTTTTTTTTTTAACAGGCTGCTGTGTTAGGGTTCCAATAATATACCTCTGGTAATGCTACTCTTGAGTCTTAAAAAAACCTCAAGAAAGGTGTCTCTAGTCCCATTTTACAGATGTAGAAATGGGAACAAAGATTGGGGCCAGATTTCAAATTTTCAGCACATATGACTGGGGCCAGATTTTCAAATGGCTCTGCAGCCAATATGGTGTATTCTACTGAGAATCTGTCCCCTTACACATTTGGTGCTTAATTGGGAGAAGAGCTCTTCTGAAAGTGTGGCCCAAAGGACCATGTGAAAGTGACTATGGGGTGTGAGTTTTAACATTTACTGGTTAATATGAAATTAAGCCTCCTTGACACTTAATTCAGAGACATGGTTTAGAGAAGTTAACAATTTCATTCCAACAAGGCACTGGTAATCTTTGAAGAGTATCTATGACAGGGCTCTCAGAATACACCCCTTACACAAAGATTTTATCCTACTTGGTGTGGCTCCCAAATTTAGTAACTGCTAATGCCAGTGAAATGAGTGGGGCTTGCCCAAGCACAGAAGGCTAATGATGGCATTGAGCAACTTGTGGATCACGCTGTCAGAGTTAATTAAGCCTATTACAAGCCATGGTGTGGATAAGCCCTAATGAACCTGCCCAGGTGACATGGGAGCTCTGCAGCAGAGCCAGGAATAGAACCCAGCTGTCCTGGTTCTACCATGGGGTTCTGGCCAAGGGACCATGCTGCCTCCTAATAAAGACTTAAACGCTCATACACTTTGCTCAAACTAGTTGGTTTATCTGGTTTTAATGGAATACATTCCCAAGGTTTAGGCAAAGTTACACAGCTGCTTTTGTAATCTTCAGCCAAACATTATAGCTCTTTCTTACCACCTTTCCTAAAATTGACATTGAAAATGTATTTAGCGGTTTTAAGTCATTACTTAATGTCACAAAATAATAACAATGCACTGTGGCTATAAACCCCGGTCTGCAAGTGGGAATTTTGTCTATTTAGGCCAGTGATGACCAATTTATATTGTGCAGAGAGCTTCTGTCAGGGCGAAGAGACAATGAGATGCCCATCAGACAAGAAGAAATTTTGCCCTCAAGGAGTGGGGGTAGCTTGTGGTGTCAACCCAGGATCCAGACTCATTGGGCCCAGGAAAGCAGCAGGCAGCTTCAGGTTGGGAAGAGAAAAGTATTGGAGATGCATAGAATAGGAAATGGTATTTCATGCCCTGTGCCAACTCATTCATGAAGCCTCATTCGCTAAGTGTCATGCCAAGGATTAGAATTTAATGCCTGGTGTAGACAAGTAGAAAGACTGCTGGCTCTGATTCATGCCCCACCCCCTCAAGGAACAACTGCTTATAGGCTGTTATGACAAAGACCATGATGAGATATGTCAGAATCCCTTCACTTGAATAGGGGAAATTGGAAGTCACACGTACTGCAGCTGGCATCTTACAGTTCAATGCACCGATCAGACCAATTTAATGCAAGTGAATTAGTAAGGACTAGGAGATGTATCTGCAAAAGCAGGAGGCGAGTAGAGAAGAGTGCTTTCTACTATTGACCCAGGAGGTCAATTTTCAGTGCATCTGCTTTAATTGGTTTGTTCAGTTACAACCTGGTGAACAGCTGTGCTTAGCAGAGAAACTCCACCCCCGCCGCCAAGCTGGCTCTAAACTGTATGAAGCAGAGACGGGCAGCTGTTGCAGGCAGAGCCTGAATGCAGGCTCCTACAAAGTCATTTCAGGATCTGACAGATAAATCTCTGTGTGGCCATCACAACATATTTGGAACACAGCCATTTGTGCTTGGGTAGCAGAAAGTTATTAAAAAGAATAGAATACCTCATGGTCACAAACAGTTTCCAACTATTGTTCCAACTTAGTCTGAGAAGGAGGCGGCAGTCTAGCTCAGTAGTCTACACTGGGGGCTTGCCAATAGTTGGGGAAGATCTCAAGACAGACCCAATCCCCTACTGCCAAGCTGACAGCCTCCATTCCCCCATTCCTGTGCTTTACTCCTCTACCCTTGTCACTGTTTGTGCCATGCTTCCCCTTCTGTCCAACCCTCACAGATCCCATTCAGTCCTTGCACAACTGTCTCAAAGTTAATGGAAATGCAGCTAGTTGCACAGTGGCCTTCCACCATTACCACTCCAGCTCTAGTAAGAGTACATCCTGTGTAGATGTAGAATTCATCTGTAGTCTTCCCTCTAGGTTTTATTCCGATTTGAATGTACTGTTTGTTTCTTCAAAATGCAGTTTCTTCAAATTCCAGAGACACTTCAAGTTCTAGGAGGTAGCTGCTGCTCAGAAGCTATTAATGACTTTGCAAAAAGCAAGGCAGTTGTTCCCTCTGAGCTATGTGTGGCAGGCAGCTTGAGTGGAATCTCAACAGATGCAGTTTCTTAGCACTGGGCTCAGCTACCCCAGCTGGCCAGTTACTTCACTTTCTTGCCAGAAGATCTATAAAAAGTTCAGTAAGAATGTTCGACAGCTTGAGAGGGGAGCTTCAGTATGGGACAGTCCAATAGATGTATTTACTGAAACCTTCATCAGTGGCTCTTCCTAGCTCTGGCAAGGAACAAGAGGGATTCTTCTGGGACAATGATATGATATTGCCCTCTTGGAAACTTCCAGAAGCACAGAGAAATTAACCACACATTTGTGCCATTTCTGAATTACTTCCCATTGCAGAAACAGACCCTTCCAAACGGTACTCAATGGGTAGGATTGCTGCCCCTCCAGATTGGCCCTGGAGTCTCTGGGCTCCACGTGGAGGCTCTGTTTCCACAAGTTAACCAGGGTAGTGGGAGGTGCCACAATGGAAAAGGGATTTGGCAGAGAGGCTCTCCCATCTCTTTTCCAACTAGCCCTATCCATTCAGAGTGTCATGATAGGATGATGCTCTAGCCTCTGAAGGGGCAACGTGACCACATCAGAAATGGGGTGGAAGAGTCTGATTACCCTGCTTCTTGCTGGCATGACTCCATCCCTTCAGAGTCAAAATGTTGGGGAAGGTGGCAACCTACTAACCAGAAAGGAGACAAACCAAACATTTAGGAATTAAGGATTCAAAGTCTTATAAACTATCTCTATATTTTAAAAAGTATACCACGGCCTAAGAATGTTTTCCCTACCATGTTTCTTTTTCTTCTGTCTACCTCCCTCTTTACACCGCCCCCCAGTTCTTTGCAAGCTCTTTGGCAACATTCCATTCCATACAACAAATGTAAAAGTCAGAGCAACCTTAGCATTGCATCATCTGTAACTGCTCCAAGCCCTCAGCCAAATTGGGAGTGGGAGAATATGCTGCAATGCAGCAGCTCAGAGTTAGGGAAGAGGACTGAGTTGGTCAGGGGTCAGCACAGGGGTTGGGTAACTAAAAGTAGTTACTAAACTAAGTAAAGGTGATTTGCTCTCAGCGGTTCCCAGCAGGAGTACCATAGGTTCTCCCCTTACAAGAAACGCACCTAGACCTAAAGAAGTATCCTCTGACTCAGTCAAGACACAACCTACGTTTCCAAATTCTGCCCTTATGCTCTATAGAGAAAAGGAGTATTATGAATGCAGTGATGCAAGTCAGCCAACAGCCTCAGAATTAGCTAAGCCACACACACCTGGTTTCAGGAATCAGGAGCCTGATCCTGAAAAATATTGAGCATCTTTATCTGTGGTTTATATGTATTAGCAGGCAGGCCTGTTGAGAAAAACTGCCCCTCGACTCCTGAACATGATGATGGCTGGAGACTGCTCGTCACCTCCCATTCTGTCACCACTGTCCAATGCTCGACCATGCTTTATAGATATATTTTCTGGGAGATGGCAGTACTTTAAATCACAGACATTACTTCTGATTATTTCTTTATTCACCAAATTATCATGTACACTTTAAAAACATGGTGGGGTAGGCAGTCTAGTTGTCTCTTCTTCCTACTCTCCCATCAGCACTGGTTGAAGTAACATCCACAATGGCAAGGTGCTTTTGAGACATTCCAGAAGGGCAGCCCCTGCTCTGAAGATTTCATGGTTTAAGGACAAACAGAAATCTAAGAAGGGATTTTCTAGACCTGTCAGCCAGATTCACTCAGACCAAGCTGAAGGCTCTTGCCATCTCTCAGCAGGTCCTTAGCATGTGTGCACAGATGTATCTAAACAGGACGACGGCCAATACCCACATCTGAATTCAGTGTTTTATTGATTGTGATTATTGCTTAATTATTACACAATGTAGCTTTTGGAAAAATGTGCACCTACTACATAATTTAAAAACCATGTAAGGTCTTACAGCTCATACAGTTGGCACTTACCAAAGCAGTGCAGAGATTTGTCATTATAACCAGAAAGATTTTTTTTAAAAGAAAAAAGATAAAATGTTTACAGCCTTTATTAATGACAGGTGAATGTCCCATGTGCAAGGCCCCTAAAATATTGACCAGAAAGTAAACTAAATACATCCCTTGCATAAATATATAAAAGTTATATTGGCTCTATACCTTATTCACACCAGTCCCCTGGGTTTGGTATTCACTATCAAAGTGCAAACTGAAGTCCCCATCTCCTGCAGGAAAGAGGAATGCTCATGTCTGGACTAGGAGTTTTTGGGTGGCAGGAGAGGAGACAGGACACCACAAGTTTCCTTCTTGGCTCTGGCCAGTATGTTAATATTTAATTTTGGTGTTTTCTTTGGAATGGACACTTTTTCTGGCCTTGATCAATCCTGAGTGGTTAATAAATGCTTGAGGTTGGTTAAAATTCTTCCTTTGGCTCCAGTGATCTGGCATCTACACAGAGTAAAATCTCTCCATAAGGCAAGTGGTGAAATTGTAAACTCAAAGTAGGAGTCCCTGGAGATACTTCCCCCAGTACTGCTCAGCATGCCAGTTTCACAATGTATGCAGACAGCCTGTAAAAACAATCAATCCCAACGTGGCCACTTTATAATCTCCGAGAACAGCTGCAGATCAAGTGCCTCTTCTGAAGGTAGAAATGTGTATACAAGTCTGAGCTTTTTGGGGAATCGATTCTTTTAAAGCAGAAACAAGTGTGCCACCTTGTGTTAGTCCATGAGATTGGGAGAAGTGTTTCTACGTATTTTTGACAACTGCAGGGTCCTCACGGTAGGCAGTGGATTCATCTTCTGAAGTGTAGATTATGGGATGGTCTACCACTGAACCTGCCTCTTCCATGGTGCCATAGGATTGCTGTTCCATCTGAGCCAATGTTGTCTTTTCCGTGGCACTACAAAGTAAGACCCGGGGGATGTACGTCTGGAATTACAAACATTTAGGAATTAGGGATTCAGTCTTATAAACTATGTATTTTAAAAAGTAAACCATGGCTTAAAAACGTTTTCCCTACCATGCCTTCTTTTTCTTTTCTCTACCTCCCTCCTTACCTCCCTAGCCCCAACCACCCCACCCGTACCTCCCTAGCCCCAACCACCCCACCCGTTCTTTGCAACTACTGAATTCCTATGACAGCTCTTTGGCGACATTACATTCCAGCTCATCTGCTACACGTCATGCTTCTCATTGTACCCAAACAGAAGAACTAGATGATCTGCATTCAAACAATGTGAAACTCAGTTGATCAGAGCACTGCATGTGTTGCTATTGCATTAACAAGTTATTCAAAGTACCTCGTAGTGGGACCTAAAACTTAGGTCTAGGGAAAATACCTTCAAACATGTCTTTTTAAGGGTGTTAACAAATAAGACAACAGCCTGCTGCAGTCCAGGTTTGGTCTGTGCAGCCCCTGCTCACGTTTAGTGTGTCGAGCCTAACAAACAGGCAGCCCCTGGCATGTATTTCATGTGTGTTCGGGCAGCCCCCGCTCATTTGTTTAGCATGACAAACCTAATAATATACACGGGCAGGTGTTCACTGTGCTCTGCCCACCAACCCTCCCCTCTTTCCAGTATCCTGCCCCATGTCATGACTCGCAGCCGCAGCAAACCATGGTAAGAAACTACTCTAGCTGTTTCTTTCTTCCAGGTGATTATGACACCAGGAGGCAATCCTGCACGTGCTATCCCTGCCCACGAAGGGGGATTCATACCTGCGTTTAGGTATGCCAGCACTTGGCAGATGGAAATAACCTTTTGCTGTGCAGGGAACACCGAGGTTTTATTGAGCAAATTTCATACTTTATTGAGCGCCTATAGTGAACACTGAAACTGAAAGAAAAAATTGAAAGTGAAAGCAATCTGTCTTTGCATGGTCTCTCCTCCCAGTTTCTTGCATCCACAGCTCACAGCGATGGAGACCGGTAGCAGCCCAGAATTTTATTGTTTTATCCACCGAAGTGTTGGAAATCCCTCTCAGCTTGCATAAAACCAAGTCAAACAGGTGTTTCCTCCTGTACTCCCTTCTCTAGCAATCTTCCACATTACCATATAGTTGGCGCAGAAAACATCCCTGCTTGCCAGGGTGTCCGGCACTTCTGGCAGTGTCAAAACCTCAAACAGAGCAAGAAGCTCTCTATCAGTGGGTTCACATTTCCTGTACCCCAAGATACTTGTTTCCCCAAGAGATTCAACACACTCCCAGTGGCCCTGTGGGTATCCTCTCGCTCTCATCACAGTAGTGATGAGGAAAAACAGCAGGGAAGGTCCAATCTCCATTAGTGGCTTCCTCACTTCTGGTTCTGTGCAAATGTCCAGAAAAGTCGCAGTGTCAATCTCATCCCGCTCTCTCAACTTGTCCACTCTTCCCTCATGCTGCTAAACTTTGAACGGCAGCAGGGTTGTGCGGTGTCTGCACTCCATCCTGCATGCACAGAACCCCACTGTGCATGTGCCACCGTATGAGCGCATAGGCAGCTTCAGAGGATGGGTTTGACAGCTTGTTCTCTACATCAGGCCTCACCCAGATGTCAGCAACGGCTAAGCTATCCATCACCCCCCACCCCTCTCTGGGCCCTATAACCTGGGTGGCCACAGCACCCACAGACAAAAGCCAAAGCCGTTCGGCTTTCCCTGGCAAACAACCTGCAGCAATTGCTTTCTGTGATGTTATGACCCTTCATGCTCGTTGCAAGCAAAAAAAAATTCAAAAGATAAAAAAATACTTTACTTTAACCAATAGGCAGCTCTGCTCCCACATACATTCTGAGCACAGTGAGCTTTACTGCCTTGCAGATCCCCTCACCTGCCCATTTCTTAACATTCAGTGAATCCCCACCACCCCAATTTAAGAAATCCGTGCTTCCGTGGTGCTAACATATGTAATATTTTTAGATGAGTTGGCATGTGCACTGACATGCTTGTGACAGAAAAGTCTATGCAGTTTCATAGCCACCAGGACTGGCAGTGATGGTACAGCAACACACACCCAGCAAAAGCTTTGTAAAAACTTTTTAAGCCAATAGCATCTCATGACCATGACCAATATTGGTCAATAGTAGCTCACGTGAAGTGCACAGCCAATCCTAGCTAAGCAGCCACCCAGCTCTTTAAATGTTTCAAAACGTCTGCTGTGTGGTCTGCAAAGTTCATCGACACCGGTATCGTAGCCATGGAGTCGCAAGCCAAGAACGTCAGGTGGACGTTATTGTGCACCAGGCCTTTGTTACTGTTTCTCAGCAGAACCTGTAAGTGATTGAGCAGATACATGCTTTCTGTAATGGTTGGTGCGATGAAGTCGCAAGGCACAGATGAGCTCTTGCTCAATCTGTGGCCAGGGTAGTGGGGTGCACCACAACATGGAAGCGGCTACTCCTTTGGCACCGGGTACTTGCCTTCCTCCAGCAGCAACAACAGACCATGCTGGGGGGGACTGAAGCCCTGCAAGGGAAGCCGATGCATGCCAAGTACTACTGTCCCACCGTCACCACTGACAAATGTTTGACCACACCTTACAGATATATTTTCTGGAGATGGCGGTACTTTAAATCACACAGACATTACTTCCGATTATTTCTTTATTTGCCAAATTATCATGTACACTTCTTTTGAGACATTCAGGAGACAGCTTCAGTCACCATGATATCATCATCCGCAGGGCTGTACCCACCGAGATGCTTGTCTGGGTGAAGGAGAAAAGCAGACTGGTGGGAGAGCATGCTGTCTTCTTGGGGAGACACCAAGTGGATCTCTAACTTTAGGGTGCTTCTTCCCGCATATAACTGAGATTCTCAGGCCATGACTGGAGAAACAGAGCATAGTGATGTGGTTGCCCATCCCTGTTGAAAAGCACATGGCCATCGCTATCTGGAAGCTCACAACTCCAGACTCCTGCCGCTCTGTCACCCAGTAATTCGGTGTTGGAACCTCCACAGTGGGCATGATCCTCATTGTGGTTTGCATAGCTATAGTGGAAGTGCTGCTGAACTGGGTGGTGCAGTTGGCAGAACCCACGGAGATAATTTTATTTATTATTATTTCATTTTATTTGTTATCCCACCCCTCTTGCTTCTGGTGACCTGGAGTGGCGTACAAATAAATCATAAATATATATAAAATAATTGATCAAAATACATAAAAACATTAATAAATATCAAAGATCTGATTACAGATAACACCCCCACCCCCTTGCAGAAAGCCTGGCAGAAGAGTCAGGTCTTACAGTTACGTTGGAAGGCTAGGGGATCCGGGCTGAGGCAGACCTCTACTGGGAAGGTGTTCCAAAGCAATGGCGCAGCTGCTGAGAACGCCCTCCTGTCTGTACGGACCCGCCAGTAACGCAGGACCTCCAGGAGGGTGTTCCCAGATGACCGCAAGGGCCGCCCCGGGTTTCGGGGGTATGAGAAGCATCTTTCAGGTAGGTGGGGCCTAGACCGTGGAGAGCTTTATAAGTCAAAACCAGCACCTTGAATTGGGCCTGGAACATAACTGGCAGCCAGTGCAGCACTGGTGTTATCTACTCCCTGCAGCCCAGCCCCATAAGGAGATGAGTCACTACGTTCTACACTAGCTGAAGTTTCTGAACCGTCATCAGGGGAAGTCCCACACATTACAGTAGTCTAGCCTCGAGGTAATGAATGCATAGATGACAGTAGCAAGATTGGCGTAGAGACATATGGGCGGAGCTGTCTCAGCAGATGCAACTGGCGAATGGCGCTCCTGGCCACAGCCGACACCTGGAGATCCAGGTGCAGCTGTGGAGCCAGGAGCACCCCCAGACTCCGCACAGCTGGAGTCAACGGAGGTTGGATGCTCCTCAGGTGGCTGGCGCCACCAACCAGCATCACCTCCGTCTTATCAGAATTGAGCTTCAACTGGCTCGGCCTCATCCAGTTCCTAACAGCTGCCAGACACCGGGAAAGCAAGGAAACAGTGGGACCTGGGTCTAACGAAGAAGACAAATACAACTGGATATCATCCGTGTACTGATGGCACCGGACACCCCAGCTGCGTATGACCTCCCGCAGCGGCTTCATATACATGTTAAACAAGAGGGGACAAAATCGAGCCTTGTGGCACCCCACACAGGAGACCCCCCTGGGGAAGATGTACAATCCCTGGGCACCACCCATTGGGATCTATCCGTGAGGTAAGATCGGAACCATTGCAAAACAGTCCATCCACCCCAGCCAAATCCTGCAGGCGTATCAACACCTCATGATTCACGGTATCAAAAGCCGTTGATAGATCTAACAGAGCCAACAGGGTCATACGACCACCGTGTAGTTCTGAGAGGAGGTCATCAACCAAGGCCACCAATGCTGTTTCCGTGCCATACCCTGGATGAAAGCCGAACTGTGTGGGATCCAGAAAACTGGTGCGGTCCAGATGCACCTGCAGCTGACAGCCCACCACCCGCTCAATAAATTTCCCTAAAAAGGGAAGGCTAGAGACAGGCCAGTAGCTCGCAGGGGCGTCAACATCAAGAGATGGTTTCTTGAGGAGAGGGCAGACCACAGCCTCCTTCAGGCACTCTCCCCTCGCAGAGGGAATGGTTGACTTCCCCAGTCAGCATCGGCTTCAGTGTCTCCCTGGCAGCTCTTACCAGCCAGAATGGGCAAGGATCTAATTCACAAGTTGTGGCCCAAACAGATCCCAGGACATCCGCTACCTTGGCAGTCATCACCAGTTGAAATTCCTTCCACAAACACTGACCAGACAGGGCATTCCCTACCTTTGGCTCTGCCACTGTATCCAAAATGATAGAGTTACAGTCATGCTCAATGCAAGTGATTTTATGCACAAACTAAGCCAAAAACATGTCACAGCGGGCTGTGGAGAAATCCAAATCCAGGCGAAGGGAGGTTGGACCGACCAAACCTCTCACCACCTGGAACAGCTCTGCCTGACGTAATTAAGCGGATGGTATAAGAGAAGCAAAGGACTCCTTCTTTGTTGTCCATATAGCCACAGTATAGGCTTTTAACCATGCTCTATGCTGCAACCAGTCGGACTGAGCGTATGACGCCACCAGCACTCCAACTGCCGACCCTCTCTCTTCAGTCGCCACAGATCTTCTGTGAACCACGGTGACCTCTCACCAGGGGGGTGAGTCCTTCTCATACAACCCCCTCCATGACTTAACCCCAACTACACAATCACCCCAAAATCTAAAACCCAAACTAAAGACCCTTGGAGTCTTTAGGTGCGAGGATTCCCATAATGGAGGACTTTTAGTGCGAGGGTTCCCAAACTGTATAGAGGTGATCAATGGGGGTCATACTGCCATCATCTGCCCACCTCATAGCAAGGATGACCATTTGAACCATAAGGAGTTCTTCTCCATGGTTCTCCAGACAGTAGCAGACCACCATGCGGAGAGGGCTTTTGAAGCAGTGGTGGAGAGCAATTGTATCCCGAATCAATTTCTAGCTGGAGACCGCTCCCCTGCTAACTTGCCTGTGTTCTCCACAACATCTGAGAGACCAGCAGGGCTGCATTGGAGAATCCCCAACCCAACCCCCATTAGCTCTGGTGAGCGAGTGCCTCTGTTCTGGAACCAGATGATTTATTTATTAGTTACACCCACACAGCAACAGAAAGGTGGAGTCAGCTGTAAAGACAGCAAAGACTCCTCAGTCGAGCAGAAAAAAAAAAAGCACAGACCCTTATCTCGCCTTCCTAGCGCATCGCAACATGCCCACTCAGGGGTGAAGCAGCAGCCCAGCCCAGGCACTATTGGGCCGCAGGACAAAAACTTTGATACCCGTCTCAAACAACCAGCTGAGACCAAAAATAGAGAGAAATCGACACCAGGAGATGCTTGAAGCACAGCAGCGACAAGCAAACTACTACAACAGGTCAGCACAAAATCTCCCACCTCTGGACGCAGGCACACAGGTTTGGATCCAGCCAGCAGAGGGCTCCAACAATACCTGGGTCAAAGGGACCATAAACAGGACGGTAGCCCCCAGATCCTATGAGGTGACCACCAGAGAGGGATACACCATACGGCACAACCGGAAACACCTTTGGCTGAGACATGGCAACGGGGAAAAGCCAGAGTCCCAGCCGCGAACACAGAGGGAAAACCCCAAGCTGGACACCAAGAGAGTAGAAGATGAGGAGGACTACTACATGCAACGGCTGGCAGATGAGCCAGAGTGGCTCCAGAAAATGGTAAGAGGAGATCCACCAGTAGTAAGGGACTCACCAAATGCAGACGACAGTGAGATGCTCCCCCAGAAGGGGACGAGGGGGACCCGAACAGAGAACTGGACCCACCAGAGGCGACGCCAGAACAGGAAGGAAAGCAGACCAGACAGTCCAGGGCAGGCCGCCTGCTGAAGACTCCTGAGTGCCTGAGAGACTACACAACCTCTTAAGAGCTCATGGTAAAGACGGGGCTCCAATAGTGGCTAAGTGCTCGTAACCTCTGGCCACACACAC
>QEPC01008934.1:127267-155123 GCA_003113815.1 Sphenodon punctatus
AGTTGCACATGGATAAAAGTGAGCATATCCTGCCACATGTGCATGTATCAGTGAGTTTTACATGCAGAGAGACAACAGATGCTGCCATGATCTCAGCTGATCTTATCTACTTTGGACTCATTTGTTGCTGTTAGGGTGATGGGATTATATTCAGGGACCCGAGTTGACTGCACCAAAAAATCTTAAATTCTGCAACCAGTGAAGCCAAATTCTGCAAATTCACCGCGAGCATTAATATTTGCATAATTAACTTGATTTGCATAACTATGCATGCTGGGAAGCAAATTTGCAATAGGTTTGACACAGAATCACAACTTTGCTAATCAAACACAACTCAAATCCTCTGGAATTTCAGCACCTCCCTCACGCAAACATAGGACCTTCAGAGCATACCCACCCACAATTCATCTCCCAGGGGCCTATTTACCTTTGGGCCATGGTCAGGATTGGCTGATCCTGTGAAAATTGCAAATTGCTGATCCTGCGAAAATTGCAAATTGCAGCAACGCAGTCAACTCAGGTCCCTGATTATATTGATATCTCAAAATGGAGTCGCACAGACCAAAAGCTTGGGAACCACTACCATGAGGAATTGCATTAGATGATAGCTAGCAACTGACAAGTATAGGGGCACAAATTGTTTCTGCAAGTGGAACCCAAGCTGTTGTCAGTTTTATTAATCAGCAGCATTAAGAATAGTACAGGCCCACCTGCAGTTGTCAGCAGAGGGCAAGGCAAAACCTTTAAATGGCTGCTTTGGAGCATGCTTAGTGTAGTGTTCCTAGGGTAGGGCTGATTGCACTTTGAACATTCTAGTCAGATCAGTCTGGCTCAGAAGGAGAGCAGCTGCCCCAGAGGGGTGGTAAAGACCTACACAGAGGGAGGCTGCTATTTACAGACCCCCTTTGACTGCTTACAGGATTTGGAGTGTTCCAGGAAGGAAGAATTTACCTTCTACAGCGAACAGCCTGGACATCTGCAAGCCTTAAGGAATTTTGAGCCTTTGGTTGCCCAACTGGGACTTACGCTGTATTATTAGTGATCTATGTCTTAGCTATGCGTTTTCTTCACTGTCCTGTGCATCTTTGTAGGTGCTGAAGAGATTAGTAATTTTTTTCTTTTTGTAATTGAAAAAAAGATTGCTATAAGGAAATCGCAATAAGACTTCGCAGAATTTCTGAGAGTCACCTGTATATCTCTCTGCTTTTATTATAGCCATAAAGGTTTTATTTTAGCATAATACTTCAATTAGATTTGTTGTTCTTTAATTTTCTTATTGGTGCAACTCTGGGTGAGGTTAGCCAGGCAGTGTAAAATCTGCATGGTCAAACTCCTTTTATCCTTCTTCAACCATGGGTGGGACTTCCGCTGTCAAGCCAGACTGAATCCACTGTTCTCGCAGGTTTGGGGATCCTAGTGCGTTACACAAGGACTATTTACTTCCTGTAGGCTGAATGGCAGACCACTGCCCTTGTGGAATGGAAAGAATACCCTTATACCTGTTGAATGTTTCTTCTCTCTGCAGTGGATCGGGCCATTATCATGCGTATGGTGTAGAGGAGGAGGCCAGGCAAGCGCATTAGCTCCAATGCATTGCCAACAAAAGCTGAAGCAATCACATAGTTCACAAAGAAGGCTCCCTGGTCAGGCAGGAAGACACATCTGCAGGGGAAGGGGGGAAAGTGAGTGTCCGGAAGGCAGGCCAACTAAACAGGAGAAAAGCAAGGAGGTTTGTAATGAAGCCATGTTGCAGTTCGAGATAGGTCTCCTCGGATCAAACCTTGGACCGTACCTTGCAAAAGGCAGGTGTACGGTCTTCATTGTTTTGGATTTCATTACAAGTCTCTGGCTCTGCATTCTCGGCATGCAGTGGTAATGGTGTATGCTTGTAAAAAGCCATCAGACATGGATCCATAAGACTAAAACCAGCATCTTCAGTTAGCAGAACTAAGCCCTCAAAACTCCTATTAATCTTCATGCTTTGGAAAACAGGTGAATTGTCAGCCAGGGTCAAGAAAATATGGCATATTTTGGCAAGGAGCTTTAAATGGGAGAGAGCACTACCTTGTTCCAATAACGCTGTCAGTAGTCAGTGTTGGAGACAGAATAGCAGACTAGGACAGACTAAGGGTAAAATTAGGTTTCTGTTAAAGGAACTGGGGGCCCAATCCAAGGTCTACACATGTACCAGGTGCAGGTTGCGCGTGCAGGATATGTGCACATACCACGTGTGTGGGGTGTACATATCCTGCAACTGTCTCTTATACACATCTAGATGTGTATAAGAGACAGATGTAAAACAATGCACATACCAAGAGCACACAAGATGTGTGCAAGCAGACCTTGGATTGGCCCCTGGAAGTTTTGCCCAGGCATTGTCTTTGTAGTATGGAGAATATGAAGTGTCTAATATTTGCAAATGAGATCATTGGAATCAAGATGGTGAAAACCAAAAGTTTTCCCCTTTTCTAAAAAATTGAAGTTAGACTTCAAAATCCAAGTGTTTATTATTTTCCAAAGGAATTATCACAATTTGATCACTTTGTATTTTCAATTAAGATTTCTGTTCTAACAGCATAGCAGCACAATTAGCTTTAAAAATTTTGGAGGAGCTCTCATCTCCCCCTCCCACCGTTTGGTCCCAATCCTCACATTATACTGCCTGTTCATCTGTGCTAATAAAAGATTATTTGACAAAAACGACACCAAAGTAATGAGGAGTTCCTAGTACTTACTCCAGCCTGACTGCCGTTTCAGCTGACACTCTGTCAAACAGCCAACGGAAGAAAAAATCCAGACTGGAGGAAAGATCAATAGTATTATTCAGTCTCTACTATTCAATACAGCACAAAAAAAGCAGAACAGATACTTTAAATTGAACATTTTTCACTGCATTTAATGCAGTGTTTTATCTTGAAAAGAGAGCAGCAAACAGGATGCAGATGTGCACGTTGCCTTGAGACTCAGCCAAATAGGTACTAAATGAGCAAAGCAGCTGTGTATGTCAGGGAAAGGAAAGAGTTTTGTGACAAATGCAGCAGACTGGGAGTCAGGAGGATGAACCCGTAAACTCTGCAATTGACTTTCTATGCAATCTTGGACCAGTCGCGTAACCTCTCAATGCCTTTGATTTTTTTATTTACAAACACTAGTAATACTCCCCATCTTCCTAGGGCATTTGAGATACCCAATTCATTTGCATGCTCTTTTCTTTAGATGGAAGGATTATAGACATAAGGGATTCTTGGTAAACAACAAGTGTTAAAAAGCAACTGATCAGCTCTTCATGCATGCAGAAGGGTTGGCTGCAGAATCACCGCAAAGCAACTCAAATTATTATTACTTACAGAGTATCAGTGACGTACCTGTTGCTGAATAATCTTAACTAGAGACAGATCCCTGCTCTGAGGAGCTTACCGTCTAGAGTGGTCAAGGCAGGGGGAATATAGGGAGAGATAGGGATACATTTATGAAGTTGAGAAACTGCAGGTGCCTGTACTTAGTTTAGAAGGAAAGAAGAAGAATCCTGAAGGATGCAAGTATAAGGAGAAACACCAGTGAGCAATCTATGGGGGTGAGAAGCTAGGGAAAACTAGATGGAGGTAGTAGGTTTTTCAGTGATAACCTGATAAAGCATTACATTTTTGTATTAAAAGAACATACTATTTACCTGGTCAAACCAAGAGAAGGAAGAATCAACACCATGAAGATCAAAAATATGTAAACTTTATGCATCATTATTCTGTTTTCTCCAGACCTAGCAAAAAGGAAAGATTTACTGAGTAATCACCTCTTATTTCCAAACACACAATCTTTTGTTTGGTTTTTTTCCAATCCTACTAGTTTTTCTGGCACACATGGAGAATCTAAAACTTCTTTGGAACATAAACTGGTTTAGTTATAAACTGCATTTCCACTGATAAATCATTTTATTGCGTTAGTTGTATTGTCCCTCAAAATACTCAATCAAGTCTTTGCATGGTAGTTGTAACATCCATGCAAAGACCCCTTGTCAGTGTTAAACCTGCTACTACACAGTGGAGCTTGGGAGTATGTCGCCACTGCTGCAAGAACCTCCAAGTTCTCCATACTACTGACCAAGACAACTTGGCCCCTAAATACACCAAAAATCGAATTCTGAAGGCCCACAGGAAGGCACACAAAAGCTGGTTTTGAACGTTGATCCGGGGAACATCTGGATTAGTGATTCCATAGACGTCAACTGTAAGTTCTTCAGTCCATGCAGGCAACTTTTTATATCGCAAATCAAGAATAACTTGATTCTTACTAAGCTTAAAGGGGCAGGAGGGGCGGGATATAAATTTGCTAAATAAATAAATAAATGGTATGTTGCAATCATGTGACATTCAAGATATTTGATCAAGATACAAAGCATTTTTGCTGGGAATGGGGGGCTGGTGGTGGGTGGGTTTGGGGTAGGTGTTTTTGTCTTTTACTGTTTTTATGGATTTTTAATATGTTTTTATATGTGTTCTATATGCTTGTAAGCCCAATATCCTTATCTCCAAGCAAGACAGATGCTTAAAATTAGGTCGGCAGATGTGTTATTACAGTTGGAAAGAGAGGCAATAGTGGATCAGAAAATTGCTAGCTGGTAACTTATGCTTAAGATAAACTCGGGACTTGAGAAGTACCTAATGGATATTACCAATTTTAGAGTCAGGAGAGCATTAACACCACCTTAGGTTTAATATGATGTCCACTAATGTATTGGAGGGGTGGTATCAGAGAATACCTCCATCACAGAGATTTTGTCTCTGTGGGCAGCCAACGGTCAAAGATCTGCAGCATTATCTTCTCCTCTGCCCTCTTTATAGTAAAATAAGGGAAATAGTGATGGACCAGTTACCAGCAGGGAAGGAGCATTGGGACCCATGTCATCAAATTTTGTATCTACTGGCAAATACTAACAAAAGTATTACTACCAAAGTTGCCATTATGGCACTCATGATGAAGTGACAAGGAGAAACTTCCAGGAAGGATTACTACCTTGCACTCAACAGGGAAATACAAATTAACATCTTTCATCCAGACCCTCGGGAGATTATTTAATTAAGAGGATGGAAACTAGACTGAATGAGAACCAAGCTATAGGATCTTGACACCAACCTCTTAGTGAAGAACCTGTCTGTGTGATGCCTAAACTACAGGATATAATTAGGGGAATGGTAATTAGTCTGAATGAGAACCAAGCTATAGGATCTTGACACCAACCTCTGAGTGAGGAACCTGTCTGTGTGATGCCTAAACTACAGGATATAATTAGGGGAATGGTAATTAGTCTGAATGAGAACCAAGCTATAGGATCTTGACACCAACCTCTGAGTGAGGAACCTGTCTGTGTGATGCCTAAACTACAGGATATAATTAGGGGAATGGTAATTAGTCTGAATGAGAACCAAGCTATAGGATCTAACATTGAGCTTTGAGTGAGGAACCTGCACAACTGATGACCAAGTTGTAGAACTTTAACATCAAATAATCACTCTGTTTGATTTGTATTATCTGGTTTGATTTTATAGCTATTTTATTGATGTTTAATTGGTTGGGGAGGAATTGTCTTATGGAGTGATATTTATACCAATTAATTCTCCTGGGGAAACTAAGGGCCTAACACTAAGTGGGAAATGATGTACTAATGCCAATGAAATACTAGTGGTATTACCCTAAGCATGATGTTGTTAATTCCTGATATACTTGGGAAAGGATGTTAAGCCTCAATGAGATAATGTAGTACCTTTGGTGTTCAATTGCGAGATAGAATTGATTATTTTGTTTATATTTAATGTTGAAATAATTGGTATTGTAAAGAATGAAACACAGTTTTAATGGAATGTTGTGTTATTTATTTAATTGTTAAGTTTTAAGAATGACTGATTATATTCTTTTTATGTTATAACCTTCAGTTAAGACAGGGGAATTAGTCACCTACCTCGATTAATTCCTTTCTCCTCTGTCATCCTCCGCATGGGTAGCTCTGCAGATGGCCGCCGGGAGGCAGAAGAAGAAGAAATGCTACTGCGCCTGCGTGTGGAGCTATCTCTGTCCGGTTCCTCAGTCCATATCTCAGCCGAGGTCACCGTCATTAGACCAACTTAAAACAACTTAACTACGTTTAACCTGATATCCTAAGCCCTGTGATGGGCGATTTATAACGTAATTCATAAACATTAAGTGAGAGAACAAAATTAACCTGTCCCCAACCAGGTCCGAGCCCCAACTATCTGTCTATTTGTCAATTATAACACTCCAAGTGTTGCATCTTTGGCAGGGTGGGTCGGAAGATTATCCGGAGACAGAGGAGAAAGGAATTCACGGAGGTAGGTGACCAATTCCCCTTTCTCCCTCCGGCTAATCCTCCACATGGGATATACCCGAGCCCTTAGATTTCTTCAGGGTGGGAGCCAACAGCGCTTGGAGCTTCCAGCACTGTCTGCAACATCCTTCTACCAAAGGCCGCTTCCGCGGACTTAAAAACATGCAGCTTGTAATGTCTCACAAAGGTATGCAGGGAAGACCAAGTGGCTGCCCTGCAAATCTCCTTGTAGGAGGCCCTCTGTTTGAAAGCAAATGAGGCGGCTGCACCTCTTATGGAGTGCGCCCAAATCTGAAGAGGAGGAACTTTGTTTTTAGCCTTATATGCTTCAATAATGCACCGCCTCATCCACTTGGAAATGAGTGTCCTTGAAGCCTTAGTACCAGCCTGTCCTGGTCTAATACTAATGAAAAGAGCTGTGGAGGATCTGAATCTCTGCGTTCTGGCTAAGTAAATTTTGAACACCCTCCTCACATCTAATTTATGCCAGGCTTTTTCTTTTGGGTGCGATGGTTTAGGGCAAAAAGAGGGTAAGGTGATCTCCTGAGACTTATGAAAAAAAGAGTTAATCTTAGGAATAAAAGTCTTGCCTATTCTCAGGGTGACTGATTGCTCTTGGAAAACACAAAAATTCTCCTCCATCGATAAGGTCCCTAACTCCAACACCCTTCTAGCGGAAGTAACTGCTATCAAGAATACCACTTTAAGAGTTAATATATACAGTGATATATGTCTTAGAGGCTCAAAGGGAGGTCTAGTTAGGGCATCGAGGACTAGAGAGAGANGGGAAATAGTGATGGACCAGTTACCAGCAGGGAAGGAGCATTGGGACCCATGTCATCAAATTTTGTATCTACTGGCAAATACTAACAAAAGTATTACTACCAAAGTTGCCATTATGGCACTCATGATGAAGTGACAAGGAGAAACTTCCAGGAAGGATTACTACCTTGCACTCAACAGGGAAATACAAATTAACATCTTTCATCCAGACCCTCGGGAGATTATTTAATTAAGAGGATGGAAACTAGACTGAATGAGAACCAAGCTATAGGATCTTGACACCAACCTCTTAGTGAAGAACCTGTCTGTGTGATGCCTAAACTACAGGATATAATTAGGGGAATGGTAATTAGTCTGAATGAGAACCAAGCTATAGGATCTTGACACCAACCTCTTAGTGAAGAACCTGTCTGTGTGATGCCTAAACTACAGGATATAATTAGGGGAATGGTAATTAGTCTGAATGAGAACCAAGCTATAGGATCTTGACACCAACCTCTGAGTGAGGAACCTGTCTGTGTGATGCCTAAACTACAGGATATAATTAGGGGAATGGTAATTAGTCTGAATGAGAACCAAGCTATAGGATCTAACATTGAGCTTTGAGTGAGGAACCTGCACAACTGATGACCAAGTTGTAGAACTTTAACATCAAATAATCACTCTGTTTGATTTGTATTATCTGGTTTGATTTTATAGCTATTTTATTGATGTTTAATTGGTTGGGGAGGAATTGTCTTATGGAGTGATATTTATACCAATTAATTCTCCTGGGGAAACTAAGGGCCTAACACTAAGTGGGAAATGATGTACTAATGCCAATGAAATACTAGTGGTATTACCCTAAGCATGATGTTGTTAATTCCTGATATACTTGGGAAAGGATGTTAAGCCTCAATGAGATAATGTAGTACCTTTGGTGTTCAAACTGCAAGATAGAATTATTTTGTTTATATTTAATGTTGAAATAATTGGTATTGTAAAGAATGAAACACAGTTTTAATGGAATGTTGTGTTATTTATTTAATTGTTAAGTTTTAAGAATGACTGATTATATTCTTTTTATGTTATAACCTTCAGTTAAGACAGGGGAATTAGTCACCTACCTCGATTAATTCCTTTCTCCTCTGTCATCCTCCGCATGGGTAGCTCTGCAGATGGCCGCCGGGAGGCAGAAGAAAAAATGCTTCTGCGCCTGCGTGTGGAGCTATCTCTGTCCGGTTCCTCAGTCCATATCTCAGCCGAGGTCACCGTCATTAGACCAACTTAAAACAACTTAACTACGTTTAACCTGATATCCTAAGCCCTGTGATGGGCGATTTATAACGTAATTCATAAACATTAAGTGAGAGAACAAAATTAACCTGTCCCCAACCAGGTCCGAGCCCCAACTATCTGTCTATTTGTCAATTATAACACTCCAAGCGTTGCATCTTTGGCAGGGTGGGTCGGAAGATTATCCGGAGACAGAGGAGAAAGGAATTCACGGAGGTAGGTGACCAATTCCCCTTTCTCCCTCCGGCTAATCCTCCACATGGGATATACCCGAGCCCTTAGATTTCTTCAGGGTGGGAGCCAACAGCGCTTGGAGCTTCCAGCACTGTCTGCAACATCCTTCTACCAAAGGCCGCTTCCGCGGACTTAAAAACATGCAGCTTGTAATGTCTCACAAAGGTATGCAGGGAAGACCAAGTGGCTGCCCTGCAAATCTCCTTGTAGGAGGCCCTCTGTTTGAAAGCAAATGAGGCGGCTGCACCTCTTATGGAGTGCGCCCAAATCTGAAGAGGAGGAACTTTGTTTTTAGCCTTATATGCTTCAATAACGCACTGCCTCATCCACTTGGAAATGAGTGTCCTTGAAGCTTAGTACCAGCCTGTCCTGGTCTAATACTAATGAAAAGAGCTGTGGAGGATCTGAATCCCTGCGTTCTGGCTAAGTAAATTTTGAACACCCTCCTCACATCTAATTTATGCCAGGCTTTTTCTTTCGGGTGCGATGGTTTAGGGCAAAAAGAGGGTAAGGTGATCTCCTGAGACTTATGAAAAAAAGAGTTAATCTTAGGAATAAAAGTCTTGCCTATTCTCAGGGTGACTGATTGCTCTTGGAAAACACAAAAATTCTCCTCCATCGATAAGGTCCCTAACTCCAACACCCTTCTAGCGGAAGTAACTGCTATCAAGAATACCACTTTAAGAGTTAATATATACAGTGATATATGTCTTAGAGGCTCAAAGGGAGGTCTAGTTAGGGCATCGAGGACTAGAGAGAGAGAGTCCATCAGGGGTATCTGTGAACTACTGGTGGGGAGATCGATCTAGCTGCCCTCAGCAACTGTCGCACATGTTTGTGAGAAGAGATTCTCTTATTTGAGATTGAATTTAGAACAGAGTCTATCGCTGTTGCCTGCCTTGCTAGGGCGTTAGGCTTTAGATCCTTATCAAGACCATCCTGCAAGAACTTCAAAATGTCCGGAATTTTAGTGACACGAGGGTCATGACTCTTCTGCGTTGCCCACAGGGCGAAGGTTTTCCAAGTGGCTTTATATGCCCTTCTAGTAGATGGTCGTTTGGATTGTTGCAAGGTCGTGAATACGGCCTCTGAGTAGCCTCTTTTTATCAGGGCTGCGCGTTCAAGAGCCACGCTGTCAGTCTCAACACCCAAAGGTTCTCATATTGTAGAGGACCCTGAAGAAGTAAGTCCGACCTTACCGGTAACCTCTGATGGGTGGTGCTGAGCTCCACTAGGTCTGAGAACCACGGCCTTCTTGGCCACCATGGTGTTATTAATAGTAAAAGAGCCTGTTCTCTGATGAGTTTTGCCACTGTCCTCGTTATCAATGGGAACGGAGGGAAGGCATATAGCAGGCCTGATGCCATTTCTGGTTCAGGGCATCCACTGCGAACTGTGTCCCGCAGTGGGTTCTGGACATGAACTTGGGCACCTGGGCATTGTCCCAGTTGGCGAAGAGGTTCACCTCCGGGCACCCGAAGGTCCTTGTTAGGTCCTTGAACACTTCCCTGTGTAGGGACCATTCGTGAGGATCTAGGGACGTGCGGCTGAGCCAGTACGCTTGAGTGTTGTCCTGTCCCTTGATATGTAGCGCTTTGATTGATAAGAGATTTTTCTGTGCCCAAGCGAATAGTCTGACCGCTTCCCTGTGGCGCTCTGGCGATCTGGAACCTCCCTGATGGTTTATGTAAGCTTTTGCTGTCATGTTGTCCGTGTAGACTAACACGTGAGTGTTGTAGAGTTTCTGTGAAAGTTGTAGAAGGCCTAGTCTGACTGCCTTCAGCTCCAAGAAATTGATGCTGTGAGCCTGGTCCCTTTCGTTCCATAATCCCTGTACCGCCAATGTCCTGGAGTGTGCCCCCCACCCCAACAGGCTGGCATCCATGGTAATAATCTCCCGGTTGGGTTCTGCTAACAGAGCGCCTCTAGTGAAGGTTTCTGTCCTTAACCACCAGGACATGGAGTGTGCGAATCCTCGAGGAATGGTTATCTACGGGTTGGTGCCCCTCGTGAGCTCTAGCTGCATGGGTCGCAGCAGTTGCTGCAAGGGTCTCAGGTGTAGATGACCCCATTGAATCTGACCTGTGCATGACACGAGGAGCCCCAGGAGCTGGGCCAGTGATTTTAGTCTTGCTCTTTTCTGGTGGAGGAGAAGGAGGATCAGTGTCCTTATCGTGTGCTGTCAGAGTGGTGGTACAAAGCCGACTCCAAAGGTTGTATCGAGAATCAGTCCCAGATGTTCCAGATTGCGCATTGGTAATAGGTGACTCTTTTCCTTGTTGATTAGAAAACCGTGTGCGGAGAGATAAGTCATAGTTCGGTTCAAGTCCTGTACAATCTTGTGGTGTGATTGGGCCCTGATCAGGAGGTCGTACAAATATGGATATAGATGGATGCCCCCTTGTCTCAGATTCGCCACCAAGGGGATTAGGTTCTTGGTAAACGTCCTTGGTGCCGATGATAGGCTGAATGGTAGGGATCTGAACTGGTAGCCCTGGTAGCAAAAACGAACCCATCTCCTGTGCGGTTGCCAGATGGGGACATATAGGTATGCCTCCTGAAGATCCAGGCAGACCATCCAGTCGCCTAAGTGCAGGCTCCAGCATATGGAGGTTGCTGTCTCCATTTTGAATTTTTGCTGCTTCACTGCCTTGTTCAGTTGTTTGAGATCCAGCACTGCCCTCCAGGAGCCGGTCTTTTTTAATACCAGGAAGATTATGGAGTACAGGCCCTGGCCTGTCTGATCTGGGGGAACTGACTCTTGCTTTTATGGCTAAGAGTCTCTGAATCTCCCGGGTCATAGCTCTGTGTTTTCCCAGCGAGTTCAACCTGGGAGAGGCTAGAAATCTCGGATGAGGGGAGTAAGCCAACTCTATGCGATAGCCGAAGGCCACAGTTTGTGTTACCCATACATCCGAGACTGACCTTTCCCAGGTTGCTGAGAAATGTTGTAGCCTGCCCCCTACCTCTGGTGAGTCGGCGTAGTCATGCATCCTGTTTATGTGCGTTGGGGATGGTATTTTTCTGTTTTTGTCTGTCAAATCTAGGAGTTTGCCTGTTGGTCTTATTGCGAAAGGAAAAACTCCCCTGGTGATCCCTGGCTTGTCCCTGAAACCTTTTGAACGGGACATAACCCCTTTGTCTGTATGGGGGGTTGCGAAAAAACCTCTTTTTCACCCCTATTTGTTGTAGGTTCTTGTTCTTTGCCTTATCGTTCGGTTATCTGACTGGCATCCTGGGGATTAGCTGCCTGTTGCGCGCCGTCCTTCTCGCTCCCTCCGGGGAGTCCCTCCATTCTAGCCCGCGCGGCTGGCGTTGCTGATGGAAAAAGGCTGTGCTGTGGCTGGAAGGGCTCCCGCCGTGCGGTGCCCTTCCTAGGCGGGAGGAGGCTTTTGCTGGTAGCCCCGCTGGTGGGGTATAGCCTTCTGCTCCCCTGTTCCCTGGCGTAGTGTGGAGGAACCAGCTGGGCCTCCCGCACTCTTCCCAGTCGGGGAAAGGACGCTACCCTCAGAGCCCCGCACACTCGCTGTTGGTCGGCCCGATTATGCGAGCTCCAAAAGTTCCTTTGGTTTTTTTTTCTTTTTCTTTTTTTTAAACTTTTCCGTTTCTGATTCTTCTTTCTAGATTCAGAGATGCGGTTACGCACTCCTGACGGCCCAAAGGCAGAAGACGGACTGAGAAACCGGACGGGGGTAGTTCCACACGCAGGCACAGAAGCATTCTTTCTTCTTCTGCCTCCCGGCGGCCATCCGCAGAGCTACCCGTGCGGAGGATTAGCCGGAGGCAGAGGGAGAAAATAAACTATTTTACTACTACTTTTTTAGGCAAGGGCGGGATACATTTAAATAAATAAACAAATAAATAAATGTATAGTCTCAGAATAGTCTCTCTCTGGATATTCATGTCTGTATCTCTAGACACATAATGCTAATACAGCTTCTTGCCTGTTTATACCCACTCTCGACCTTTTAGACAAAAATGTGCCCAGTTGGTCAAACACAGTCTCTTTGTTGGCTATGGACCTTGTCAAACACACAGTTGAATGTTATTAATTGGATGTAGTCAGATCAACAGGGAGACCCATTAGATGTGTGGAATAGTTTCTCAAGAGAAATGGCAGAAGCTTCATCCACTGGCATGTTTAAAACTTAATAAGCATTGGAATGAGAATGTACTGAAAAAAGCAGAGGAAAATAAAGTATTTTCTGGCTGTCATTTCTAATAAATCTGAATACTTGCTCCTAATATGCCCCAATGACTGTTTATGCAAAAGAAAAAAGGAAGAGAATCTGTTGCTTACTTTGTCCAGTGGGATTCAAAGAGTGTTGAGTAATAAACTATTGTAGGCAGCAGAGACGAAAAGGACCACAGGAGGAGTGTTGGGAAGAACTGACTAATAATAGGGTTCTGAAAAATTAAAAATAGCAACAATAAATAGTAAAGACCTGTATAAATATCCCAAATGGAAAAACAAACAAAAAACAGATGTTGCATGAATTAGCTTTAATTTCCAACTCACTTATATTAGAGGATAAGGGTTAGGTTAGAGTTTGGGCACTAGGCCAAACAAGAGAGGAGATTTGAGCTCAACTTTCAAAATATTGAGAAAGGACAACTGGGTCACTTACCTTGTGAATTGTCCTTCTGTAAGCATCTGAAGGCCGGTTATTCAAAATGCAGGGAGTGATCTCCCATGTGGCCAATAGGAGGCAGCAACAGCTTTCAACTGAGCATGCTCAAGGGTGATCACACCCTCATCTCCAGGTATAATGAAGTCATAGAACCAGAGAATCTAAAATTAAGCAGAATGGCAAAACTGTCCTAACTAGGGCCCCTCTCAACTAAGCGGGACCTCACCCAAAACCTGGAGGAGACCAAAAAACAGGCCCTAAAAACTAAACAAAGGGACCAAAAGACCCAAAAATTGATGGAGAAGAAAGGCTTAGTACCGGGAAGCCGACCCCCAGGAAACACAGCCTAACCCTAAAGAAAACACCATCCCTATCATATTAATTTTGTTTTATCCAGTGTTTTCCTTTTTTTAACCATCCGCTTCCATAGAATCCCCAAACACAAGTGGATCGAATAACCAGCCTTCAGAAGCTTACAGAAGGACAATTCACGAGGTAAGTGACCCAATTGTCCTTTCTATAGCTTCTTCAGGCCGGCTATTCGAAACACAGGGAGGTAACAAAGCAGTACTCCCTCATGACCAAGACTGGGAGGGATTCATACAAGCAGAGTATAAAAAACCCTTGAGCAGAATTAAGTTTTAGGACTGAACAAGGAAGGCTGGATCTAATCCAGGACCTTCTGCAGAACTCTCCTGCCAAATGCAGCATCAGCAAAGTCCAACAGGTCGATTTTATAATGTCTCATGAAGGCATGGGGGATCTTCCACGTGGCCACCCTACAAATTTCCCCACAGGATGCTCTAGCTCAAAAAGTTCAGGTGGTCGCCACCCCCCTGGTGGAATGTGCTACCACCCCCACAAGGGGGAACTAGATCAGCAGCCCAGTAACACAGGAAGAGACCCACTTAGATATTACAGTTTTAGAAGCCTTTCTGCCCTTCGAGCGAGGGTGGTAACTGACAAAAGGGCTGAAGTATGGCAAAAAGATTCCGTCCGAGCCAGGTAAGCCTTTAAGGCCCGTCTCACATCCAGAGTGTGCCAGACATTTTCTAGAGGGTGTCGAGGATGTGGGTAAAGAGATGGCAGGATCACCTCCTGCTCCCTATGGAAAGGAGTGTTCACCTTGGGCACAAAAGACGGGTCCAGATGCAGGACCACTGACTCCTTGCAAAAGGTGCACAGGGACAGGTCCATAGACAAGGCTCCCAATCTGAGACCCTCCGAGCGGACGTAATCGCAACGAGAAAAGCCAGTTTGATGAGAGAAAATAAACTGAAATTTCTAAAAGGGGCTCAAACGGAAGTCTTGTCAAGGACTTCAGCACTACATTAAGGTTCCAGGATGGAAACCTGTGGACCACTGTGGTGATAACTGGCGGGCCGCCTTAATGAATCTTTTAATGTGAGGGTATATAAGACAGTCTCACATCCCCCAGAACCTGCAGTGCGCTATCCAGGACCACCACCTGCCAGGAAAGAGTATTAGGCCTCAGCCTCCTATCTAATCCCTTTTGGAGGAACTGCAAAACCTGACCTATGCTAGGGCTTCGGGTGTTAAACTTGTGACGGTGACACCACTGCACAAAAACTTTCCACGTGCACTGATAGATGTGTTGAGTAGAGCTACATTTGGATTCCAAGAGTCCTGAGCGCAGTGTCAGAACAGCCTAGGTTATGAATTGCTAGGGCCTCAAGAGCCATGCTGTCAGTTTCAGGAACCCTCGATACGACATGGGTCCCTGAGGTCAGGAGATCTTGTTCAACAGGAAGTTCCAGGGCATCAATCCTGGACATCGTGAACAAGTCTGTGAACCATGATGTGCGGGGCCAGCAGGGTACCACAGAATCAACAGCATCCACTCCATTCTGCACTTGTGGATCGTGTGACTAAGGAGTGGAAATGGAGGGAAGGCGTACAGTAACCCCCAGAGCCATGAGTGGTTCAGAACATCTTGACCCTCAACACTGGGATGGAAGCAACAGGACATGAGTCTCTGTTTTGGCATTCATCGGAGAGATCGACAGTTGGGCACATTTCATACCGTTGATCATAAGTTGTTGGTGACTCGGCTGCGGGACCGGGCAGGGATTAGTGCGACTGTTCTTGAATGGTACCGGTCTTTCCTGGCTGGGAGAACCCAACGTATGGTGCTGGGTGATTATTCATCTTCTTCCCGGGGCCTAACATGTGGGGTCCCGCAGGGTTCCATCTTATCCTCTCTCTTGTTCAATGTGTATATGCAGCCTTTGGGGGAGGTTGTCAAGGAGTTTGGTGTAAGGTGTCATCAATATGCTGATAACACCCAGCTATCTCTCATTTTCATCTGACCCAGGTCCGGCAGTCTCGGTGCTTACCCAGTGCCTGTCAGCTATGGGGGATTGGATGAGGGAAAGCCGCCTGATGTTAAATCCTGACAAGACGGAGGTGATTGTTGTGGGGAAAGACAGGGAAGTGATGGCCCCCATCACTGATGGGGTCCGTCCTCCCCTGGTATCTCAGGTCCGTAGTCTGGGGGTGCTCCTGGATCCACAGCTCCGCCTGGATGTACAGGTGGCGGATTCAAAGAGTGTCCAGTGGGCTGTGGCGAACGGGGCATTCCACCAGTTACATCTGGTACGTCGGCTTAGGCCGTATGTCTCGGACTTGGATTTGGCCACAATCGTCCATGCTTTTATTATCTCGAGCCTGGACTACTGTAATGTACTCTACGTGGGGCTACCCTTGGTGCTGGTGCAGAATGCGGAGGCCTGTCTCCTGAAGGGGACAGGCTGACATAAGCACATTACACCGGTGCTTCGCTCTCTGTATTGGCTGCCGATAGTCTTCCGGGCCCAATTCAAAGTGTTGGTGTTGACCTTTAAAGTCCTAAACGGCCTGGGCCCCACCTACCTGCTGGAACGCCTCACCCTCCGGATCGGCCCCTGCAGTCGGCCAGGGGCACCCTCCTTGAGGTCCCCTAGGTTTCCTGGGTGTCGACCATGAGGGCGTTTTCTGTGGCTGCGCCACAGCTGTGGAGCTCCCTCTGTTGGCAGTCCGCTTGACCACCGACCTCCCCTCTTTCTGTAGACAGTGTAAGACCTGACTGTTCTGCCTGGCCTTTACCGAGGGAGATGGGGTGGGTGGGTTGGGTTATTTTAATCTGGGGATTTTATGTTTTAATTGTATTTTAGTTATGTATTTTTAAATGTTGTTAGCCGCCTTGAGATGCTTATAGCAGGAGGGGGCGGCATATACGTTTTAATAACAACCAACAACCACCACCACAACAACTTGCATACGATGGCTCGGAACACAGACGTGCTGAGGGACCACTCCCCTGGGTCCAGGTGTCGCCAATCGGCTTCTACGATGTCCGTCCCCTTGATGTGCAGAGCTGTTGTGGACAGCATGTGTTATTCCGCCCATGCCAACAACAGGACTGCCTCCGTGTTAACATCCCAAGACCTGGATCCCACTTGGTTCTTCACATAAGCGAGGACTGTGGTGTTGTCTGTGAAGACAAGAACATGCCAATCCTGCAGGTGCGTCGCGAAGTGACGAAGAGTCAGGTGTATTGCTTGAAGCTTGAGCCAACTGATGCTGTGAGAAAGATTGGAATCTGACTAAATGCCCTGTGTGAAGCTCTGTCCCACGTGCACACCCCAACTGAGAAGACTGGCATCTGTGGTCACTATGACTGTGTTCGAATCCACCAGCGGGACCCCGATGGAACCGAAGGGGACTCATCCACCAGTCTAGAGAAGACAGTGTGCGAGGTGGTACCTTGAGCTTCACCAGACTGTTCTTGAGGATATGCAGCTGCCAAGGTCAGAGGAACTGCTGTAGTGGTCTTAGCTGAAACCTTACCCACTGCACATGCTTGATGCACAATACCATCAGACCTTGGAGAGAATCCAATTTCTTCAGACACACCACCTGTGATGACCTGACCTCCGAGTTCAGAGTCCTGATCTTCTGCTGTTTTTGCTCGAGTATAAACACTCTATTTCTGTGTCTATTATTACTCCCAGGTGCTTGAGATCGGGTTTAGGTGGCTCCCAGCCGTCGAGATGGGGTTAGGTGGCTCTTCTCTTGGTTGATAAGAAAACCGTGGAACTCCAGGTATTCCATCGTCAGCTGGAGATGTTGCCATGCCAGCTCCAGAGAAGGTGCCTGTACCAAGAGGTTGTCTTAGTAGGGGTATACCGCCACCCCTTTGGTTCAAAGGTTTGCTATGAGGGGTATCAGAACCTTGGTGAAGGTGCGAGGAGACGTGCCCACTCAGGCCAAAGGGAAGGGCCCTGTATTGCCAGTGATCACCTTCGTATCATAACCACCTCCTGTGGCTGGGGTGTATGGGAACACGAAGATAGGAGTCTTTCAGGTCAAGTGATGTCAACCAGACTCCCAGAGATAGGGATAGACATATGGAGTTCAGGGTCTCCATTTTGAACTTTTGAGTCCTGACCGATTTGTTTAGAATCTTTAGATTGAGGACTGCCCTCCAAGTCCTGTTTTTCTTCCCCACTAGGAGCAGATGGAATATAGGCCTTTTCCACAGTCAGAGCCTGGTACCCTCTCTATCACACCGATCTCTGCCAGATGTTGGATCTCCTGGCACATAGTCAGATGTTTTGTGGGATTTCCTGAGTGAGGGGAAATGCAAAAAAAACTCCTTTGGTCCATTTTTGAATTCTATTGCATATCTCCTGGCTACGGTCTCCTGAACCCACGTCGAAGGTCATGGCCTCCCACCTGTGAGTGAAGGACATCAGGTGGCCTCCTAGGTGTGACGAGGGTAGGAAACAGCATTTGAAGTAGTCATGCGTCTTATTTGCCCGGTTGGAGGCCAGGGTGATGCTTTGAACATGAAGAGCATCTGCCAGATCTGGGCCAGCAGCCGTGTGTCCTCCGGTTGCGTGATTGATAGGTCCAGCAGGGAGCAGAGGGCTGTGCATGTCTGGTGTGGGTGGGCATTTATGAGATTCGCTGGAAGGGGCAAAAAAAGATTTGTAGGATTTAAATCATTGGGAGGGTCTGCTTCTTTTCTTTTCTAGAGGCCTCCTTTAGTACCTTATCCATTGAGGCTCCGAAGAACTTGTCCCCTTTAGACAACCCATTAACCAGTAGGTTTTTGGCATGAGAATTAGCATGCCAGGACCTCAACCAGAGTCTGTGAAAGGCGGTGATATTCGCTGCCATACCCATGGCAATCTAGGTCACTGAGTCCATTGGGACTTTAGTGACCCCCGGGCCTTTGCCTAACTTAAACCATTTCATGATGGCTCTAGATACATAGGAAACCGCAGTAGACATGCAGAGGATGGTGGCCAGGGCATCATAGTTCTTTCGGAAATCCACCTCTAGCCCTCTATCGGTAGAGTCCTTAGGGTAGAGATCTCCTTCAGCTGGAAACAGAGAGTGGCGTGCCAGAGATGCTGCCGCCATGTACACTTTAAGGATGCAAAAAACTGAGGCACTCTGCTTAGAGAACTCATAGAGGGCAGCCTGTGACTTAGTCAGTTTTTGCATCTTAGAAGGCTACTTCCATTGCCCCCTGATGATTTTTTCAAAAGCATGATCCAGGACAATGCCCTTAGAGGCACCTGATGTCTTTGAAACATAGTCTATATCAGTCTTCATCCTCCTCAGACGACGAATTGGACTCTCTTTTTCTGTTTCTTGGGACAGATCTGAAGGACTCACTGCACCCTCCTGAGCAGTTTTATCCCTGACGTTAATCTGTTAATCCATTAATCCATGGAACTTTGTTTCCTCTCTTTCCCCTTCTCCCATCAGTCTCTTCTGCCTCCTCGTCTGACTCTGCTGTCTCTACCTTCAATGCTTTTCTGTCCTCTACCCTAGACTCCCTCGTTCCTCTCTTCTCCCGCCCTACCCACTCCTTCAACCCCAGACCCTGGCTCACACCCTCCATCCGCCACCTCCGCTCCTGCACTTTTGCTGCTGAGCGTCTGTGGCAGAAATCTGAGTCACGCTGACTTTATTCATTTTAAGTTCTCCGTCTCTCCCCATAGCTCTGCCATCTCCCTTGCTAAACAGCACTATTTTGCCGCCCACATTGAATCCTGTTCTTGTGACCCCCGTCGCCACTTCTCAACCTTCAATTACCTTCTCAAGCCCCTCCTGTCCTCCACCCCCCTTTTCCCTCACTGCTCACGATCAAGCCTCCTTTTTCACTAACAAGATAGATAAACTCCGCCTTGATATTGCTTCCCACTCCTCTCCATCCCATTTGCTTCCCCCTTCCTGTCCTCTTTCCCCCTAGCCCCCCTTGAGGAAATCACCTCCCTGCTCTCCACTTCCAACCCTTCAATTGTCCCCTTGACCCTATCCCTTCTCACCTCCTGACCTCTATCACACCGTCTCTCCATCCCTCCTGCATATAGTCAATCTCTCCCTCTCTACCAGCTCCTTTCCCTCTGTCTTCAAACATGCCACTGTTTCTCCTATCCTCAAGAAGCCTACCTTTGCGCCTTCCAATCCCTCTTAATTACTGTCCCATCTCTCTCCTCCCTTTTGTCCCTAAGCTCCTGGAATGTGCTATGTACACCCGTTGCCTTGACTTTCTCTCCGCCAACTCCTCCCTTGACCCTCTCCAATCTGTCTTCTGCCTCCTCCACTCCGAGACTGCTCTTGTTAAAATAACTAACGACCTTCTCTTAGCAAAATCCAATCGCCTTGTCCTCATCGATCTCTCTGCTGCTTTTGACAATGTCAACCACTCTCTCTTATTTGACTCCCTTCACTCCCTTTGTTTCCGTGGCTCAGTCCTCACCTGGTTCTCTTCTTACCTCTCTGACTGATCCTACAATGTGTCTCCTGCTGGTGCCTCCTCTACTTCTCTTGCCCTCTTGGCTGAAGTTCCCCAAGGCTCCGTCATTGGCCCTCTTCTCTTCTCTCTATGCACTCTGTCCCTAGGCAAATTCATCGAATCTCATTGCTTCCAGTACCATCTGTATGCTGACGATACCCAACTCTCTCACTCCACCCACCCCCCCTCTCTCTCTATCCAGTCTCGCCTCACTAACTGCTTCTCTGACATTCCTGGCTGGATGTCTCATTGTCAGTTCAAACTTAACACGGCTAAAACCGAACTCCTCATCTTCCCCCTCAATCCTTCCTCTCTCTCTTCCTTCTCGGTCTTCCTTGACGGGGTCAACATCCAACCAGTCCCTTAAGCATGTAGCCTAGGGTTCATCTTTGACTCCTCCCTCTCCTTTAAACCTCAGATCGATTCTGTTGCCAAATCCTGTCACTTCTCTCTGCACAACATTGCTAAGATCAGTCTTTTCCTCACTGTTTCCTCTGCTAAAACCCTTGTCCATGCCCTGGTCATCTCTCGCCTCGACTATTGCAACCTCCTTCTCACTGACCTTCCTTGCTCTCACCTTGCTCCTCTCATTTCTGTTCATAACTCTGCTGCCAAGGTCATCCACCTTGCCTGCCGCTTTGACCACGTACAGCCACTCCTCTCCTCTCCACTGGCTCCCTCTTCCTGAACACATTCTGCACAAACTCCTGTTTTTTACCTACAAGGCTCTTCATGGCCTTGTTCCACCCTATCTTTCAGCACTCATTTCCAGATACACTCCTGTCCGGGAGTTCCGGACAGGAACTCCGCTCCTCCTTTGCCACCACCCTTGCCTGTTCATGGCTCCTCTGCTCCTCAAAATGCATCTGCCCCTTTTCCATGGCAGCCCCCCATGCCTGAAACTCCCTCCCTGAACACGTTTGCTCGGCTTCCTTCCTCCAAATCTCTCCTCAAAACCCACCTGTTCCGTCAAGCTTTCCTGGCTCCTTGTTCCCCTCGCCCCCTTGTTGACTTATCCTGAATCATCCTATATTGTGTAATATTTAAAAAGTAACTTTACCTCTGTAACTAAGCCAAGCACATGTGCCTGAGATCTCCCGAGTTTGTGTATGTATCCTGGTCTCTTCCTCTGTTCCAACCCCCTTTGTCTCTCTTAGATTGTAAGCCTGCAAGGGCAGGGACCATGCCTCTTTCTTACAATGGTAAAGTACCAGGTACACTGCTTGTGCTATATAAATGCTTAATAAATAATAATAATAATGTTGACGGTAGCTCCCGGCCTTGCTCTTTTGAAGCCTACAAGAGGACCCCTTCTAAGTCTGGGGGCCCCATATCAGACCCATGGACTGATTCAGAATGCAAGGCCTGATCTGACTCCTCTGGCTGTGAGGAGTCCTCTTCCTCCATCACAGCTGAAGGGGCAAGGTCTCTTCCTTCCCCCGTTGTAATTTCCCCTTCCTCGAGGGTCTGTTTCTCCTCAAAAATATCTTCCCCCTCAGAGGAGGAGCCCACAAGTGCTCTGAGGGAGTCTTTGGGTGGGCTTCTTCAGGGAGCTTTAGGGGTAGGATTCTTCCCTTTTCTCATGGGCTTGGACTTCCCCTTGAATGCCTTTTTAGGCTGTGGCTCCGGCCTAGGGCGTTTTCTCAAGCATCCGCGGGGGGGGGCTTCGTTTTTCTCAATCTAGGCCAGAGCCTTGAGTATTTTATTCATGGCCTCTAACTGGATTTTTTTGCACTGGGTCCAGGAAGGGAGCCCTTCTTACTGATTCTTGCAAGGCCTCGTTCTCCTCTGACTCTTCCCAGTCCGCCACCTCCTCCTTGTGCTCGCAGCAGCGTTACTCGTGGGTCTGCTGCTGCCAGGTCAGCTTCGGTGCCATCTGCCACAGGCGTGTCAGGAAGAAAGCCACTGGGGAGGTGCGGTGCGGCCCAGCATCTTAGCAGACCTGCAGAGAGTGGGGGAATGTGCCAGATGGGACCTACGCCATGTCTGCTCTTCTTTTGTAGGGATGGTGGCCAAAGGATGTGTTGGGGAGGGGCAACCAGATAAGGACTCGCTGGGTACTTCTTGGAAAGAGCTGCAAAGAAGCAAAACTAAAGGAGAGCTTTCCCATCTACCTAAATTAAGCCCTGGCTCCAAAAGAAGCTCTAACAGGGCCAGAAAGTGCTGCCTGGGTGCAGAGCACCCACACTACCGTCTATCCTGGTTAGAGGCAGACTTTCAACTGGGGATGACCAGGGGGCCAAACAAAGCAGCCACCCCTGGACCACCTGGCTCACTCTCACTTATTTCCCCAGGGTCACCAAAGCGGGGGGCCTCCAATCCTTAAAGAGAAAAATCCAGCAACCCACAAAGAGCTACTGGATTTCCGAAGGGGCTCCAAGTTTCTTCCCAGAAGCCACCTAACCGGGGTTCCTCAAATCAGAGTGACCGCAGCTCCTCTGGTACTTGATCCAGGAAATGGAGCACAAAATTTCCCTCTTTCCAACAGCAGCTGGTAATTCAAGTCAAATAGGGGTGTATAAAACTCATCTGGTTTGTATGCTTTAGCTTCCAGGACCTGACCTTATTAAGTCCAAGGAGCCTCCAGTACCAACAAAACCAGTGAGAACTGTTCTCACCCCTTTCTGGAGTTCACTGGCCTGGGTCAGCGAGTACACTCGCCGGTGGCCGCTTTTTCCAGGCTGCTCAGGTTAGTTCACTGTTGCTTTCCTTCCCACCGGCAGGCAGCTCCGTCCAAGGGTCAAGGCTCCCTGCGGCCCCTACTCCTGCACGGTCTCCCCAACTCCCGGAATGGTATCTCCGTATCACACCACGACCGTGTTCATGTCAAGTCAAGTGATCCACAGCTCCCGTCGAAGGCTGCAGTCATGAAAACTGTCTCCGAGCCTCTCTGGACACCACTAGACTGCCGGTTCTTCTCTGGTCTCCCATGCTGTCGTGAAGGGCTGTCCGCTGAGGCTGCTCGCAGCTCAGCCCAGGCCTCCGGGTCCCCACCTGCAACTCCCTCTACCTGAACGCCCAAGTCCCTCGCGCTCCCCATCACCTTCTCGCTGCATCTCGGCTGGACTGGGTCGGGCTGTACCGAGCCACCTCCCACGAGATGGTGAAGCAAGGGAGAAGCAGCCTAATGGCACCACCCTCACCACTAAACAGCCATCTCCTGATTGGGACTCGTTGGGTCCTTCTTGGAAAGAGCCGCAAAGAAGCAGAATTAAAGGAGAGCTTTCCCATCTACCTAAATTAAGCCCTGGCTCCAAAAGAAGCTCTAACGGGGCCAGAAAGTGCTGCCTGAGTGCAGAGCACCCATGCTACTGTCTATCCTGATCAGAGGCAGACTTTCAACTGGGGATGAGGATATAATCACTCTTGAGCATGCCCAGTTGAAAGCTGTTGCTGCCTCCTACTGACCACATGGGAGATCACTCCCTGTGTTTTGAACAACTGGCCTGAAGAAGCTATAGAAGTGGAAATAAGTTGTGTTTTTACATGTTTAGCCACTATTTTGAGGTAAAATCCCACTTTAACACTTTGTGGGCCATTTCGTTATAGCTGAACAACAATCACATTTTCACACCTCATTGGTGTTGGCTTCAATCTGGAGCTAAAACTAAAGTAAAAGGACTCCAGTCTACCTTATATTTACCAGTGCATTATATGCATTTAATTTTTAATGCTGACTAAAAATAATATCTAGTTATGAAAAAAAAAGTGTTAGCAGACTAATTGTTATCAAGGGAAAATGATTTTAAACATACAGGTTTTACTTCACATCATCTTAAATCCTCTTCTTGGGATTTTGAGCTAGGAGAGAGATGAGCACATTGTAGAGATTAATACAAACATATAGGATCATATCTCAGCTGGTATACACAGGGATAGTTGTTGATGAAACCCAGATGTACAGTGACACTCACATTAAGGTAACGAATAGGTTTGGTGACATTGAACTTGTCCATGGTCGTGATGATTATGGAAGGGGTAGTCAGAAAAAACAGCACAATAAAAAGGAGCAGATTAATGCAAAGCCATCGAAACCACCAACTCACACCTTGAACTGAAAGATTCCACCTATCAGGCAAAAAGACATAAAGGAAAATAAATTAGTAAGTATTTGGATAATGGAGAGATTTACCAACTGCTGATTATGCTGGCAGCTGGCACTTTGATATTTTCACATCAGTATAAATAGATATTACAATACTAAAACAGGAATTCACTAAGCAAGACCCAACTCCTATTAGTAGTTAGTGAATGAAAAACACAAGTAACTGCACTGGTTGATTACTGGAATCTTCCAGTGCTCGCTGTAACAACTTTGTAGACTTTTTCATGGACAAAATCGCTCGTATTCACCACGACCTTGACGCCGTGCTTGATGCAGTGGGAAAACCAGAGGTAATGGAAGCCCCGCCTTGTCCTATTATATGGGATCAGTTTCAGTGGGTGTTGCCCGCTGATGCGGAGGATGTCCTTAGGGCAGTTAGAGCCACCTGTTGCGAACTAGACCCATGCCTGTCCTGGCTGGCTAAGGCCAGCCAGAAGATGTTGGGGCCACTGCTGGCGGGGGTGGTCAATGCCTCCTTTAGGGAGGGCAGAGTGCCGGGGCGCCTCAAGGAGGCAGTGGTGCGGCTTCTGCTCAGGAAACCATCTCTTGACATTGACTCCCTTGCCAGCTATCAGCCAGTCTCTAATCTTCCCTTTTTAGAAAAGGTTATTGAGTGGGTGGTGGCCCAGCAGCTTCACGGGCATCTGGATCATGTTAGTTTTCTGGATCCCTCGTAGTCCGGCTTTCATTTGGGCTTTGGCACAGAGACTGCTTTTGTGGCTTTGGTCGATGACCTTCGCTAGGAACTGGACAAGGGTCGGTTGACCCTGTTGATCCCGTTAGATCTGTAGGCTGCATTTGATACCGTTCGACCACGAGATGCTGGTGACCCGCTTGCGGGACTGAGTTGGGGTGGGCGGAATTGTTCTTGAATGGTTCAGTTTCTTCCTGGCCGGGAGAACTCAGTGGGTGGTGTTGGGGGATTGTTCTCCATCTCCCCGGGACCTCATGTGTGGAGTCCCACAAGGTTCTATTCTGTCCCCATTCCTGTTCAACGTGTACATACAGCCTTTGGACGAGGTTGTGAGGGGGTTTGGAGAGAGGTGTCATCAGTATGCGGATGACACCCAACTCTACCTCTCATTTTCAGCTGACCCAGGCCCGGCAGCCTCAGTACTTACACGGTGTCTAGACGCTGTGAGGGACTGGATGAGGGTGAACCGTCTGAAGCCGAATCCTGACAAGACAGAGGTGATGCTGGTGGGGGAGGGGGGGCTGAGGAAGTAGTGGCGCCCAGAATTGACAGGGTTTGCCCCCTGTTGTTCCTCCAGGTTTGCAGTCTAGGGGGGGTGCTCCCCAATTTGCAGCTCCGCCTGGCTGTCCAGGTGGTGGCTGTGGCGAGGAGCACGTTCCGCCAATTACATCTCGTGCGACAGCTGCAGCAGTACGTTTCAGACTCCGACCTCGCCACCATCATCCATGCTTCCATCACCTCAGTACTGGACTAGTGCAACATGCTATACATGGGGTTACCCTTGGTGAAGGTTTGGCGACTGCAACTGGTGCAGAACGTGGCGGCCCGTCTCTTTATGGGGATGGGTCATCGTAAGCACATTACACCAGTGCTCCGTTTTTCCCCACTGACTGCCTATAGTCTTCCAGGTCCGATTCAAGGTGTTGGTTTTGACCTATATAGCCCTACATGGCTTGGGCCTCGCCTACCTGCAGGACTGCCTCACCCCTGGGCCTTAGAGTGGCCCCTGCCGTCAGCCGGGAGCATTCGTCTCGAGGTCTCCTGAGTTTCTTGGGTGGTTACAATGGGGAGGGCATTCTCGGTGGCTGCACCAAGGCTGTGGAACTCTCTCCCAACGGAGGTCTGCTTGGCCCCAGACCTTCTCTCTTTCTGACAACAGCATAAGACCTGGCTGTTCCGCCAGGCTTTTGGTGAGGGAGATGGGTTTGGGAGGGACTTTTAGCTCCACTGATGTTTTACACAGTTGAATTTTTTATTTTTTTTATATACACACATATATATACACACACACACATTATATATCCTGACAAGACAGAGGTGATGCTGGTGGGGGAGGGGGGGCTGAGGAAGTATATATATATTACATACATACATACATACATACATACAGAGAGAGAGAGAGAGAGAGAGAGAGAGAGAGAAAATTTGATGTTTTATTGTATTGTGAGCCGCCCCGAACTACTCTTAGCAGGAGGGTACAAGATACAATACTTCAAAATAAATAAATAAATTACTGGAGAAGGTTGTTCTTTTTTACCCCTTGTATTTCAATAAAATGAAACAAGATGTCAAAAGAAATTTTCTCCCATTTGTGATTTATTTGGTGTTCAAATAGATGAATTTTCCCTAAGTTTTATCAAGTCAAAAGGCATCACTGGAGGATCACTTCCTAAGAATGATAGTTCACAAAAGAACATCTAACTGTAGCTAACGAAAGTGAGAACCGTGTTTGAAGCATTACTGAGTTGTTAATGATAACACAGACAACAGGACCAACAGGGCCTGTAAATATACAGGCATTACCAACAGTTCTTAAAATATTGAGGTAATATGGTGACAGGCGTCAACTAAACATGTACAATTTAGGAATATAATAACTGGCATGTGTTTCATATTTCATGGGAAGTTCACATGGCAGCATCACAGAGTTACTGTGAGATGG
Source organism: Sphenodon punctatus (assembly GCA_003113815.1). NCBI lineage: Eukaryota > Metazoa > Chordata > Lepidosauria > Sphenodontia > Sphenodontidae > Sphenodon > Sphenodon punctatus. The sequence goes on from QEPC01008934.1 coordinate 154,083, forward strand.
CAATTTCCATGATACGATCAGATCTTTTGCATGGTAACCCTGAGGCAATCTGAAGCAGTAGCATTATGGAAAATATACAAGGTGCTTTTACTGTGGATTGCCTCAAGATTACTATGCAATAGGTCTGCTCAAATATATCATGGAAATTGCCACTGAAGTACCCCTAAGGCAACCCCGTGATGCTGCTGTGGGCTCTTTCTTCTGATGTCTGAATGCAACCTGAACATTTTCTTTTCAAAGCATGAACTCCATATCCCTTCACATGCTACACATTCTCCAAAGTTTGCCTCTCCTCTTGCAAGATCTGAACCTTGTTGGAACTTTAACAAACACAGAGCTGACACTGACTGAGGCAACAGTGTTAGTGAAGCATATTGGTGATGTGGTGAGGAAAGAAAACAATGGCTTCCTCCATAAATAAAGGGGATACAACTCTGCCTGCCCTCACCACATAGCCAAAACAGGGACACACTCAGCATTTAAGAATCACTTTACTCACCACTGAAATGCAGCCATGTTTAGAATTAAATACAACTGCTGCTAGCAGTGGATAAAAACAGGAAATGAAAAACAGGAGAAATTCAATGCTTTTCTGTGATAATAATTAATGTAATCACATTACAGTCTCTCTCCTGACTCTATCCCTTCTCTCAGCAAGTTTCCCTCTCAGCCACAGCTTTGTCAGCTTCACCAGCAGGTTTGTTCTGCACCTGGTAGCAGCCTCATCAATTTTATTGGGTGGAAGGGGGAGAGGATGATTTTATACAGCAGTCAGCTTAGGATTTCCCTTGCAGTCCCGAATCCTCAGTCTGTCTATATGCAACACTAAAGCGGAGCGCCTCATGTAACTGATCAGAATGTTAGTGAAACTGACAGCAGGGAAGCTGCTTTTGTTACATTTGCCCCAGTGCCAAAAAGAGTACTTCAAAAGATCAGAACTTAAAAACTACACAACCAATTTAAAAATACTAAAACCAGGAAACAAGAAGTCAAACTTGAACTCAAGAGCACCCCTACATTTCTAAACCCTGCTCCCAAAAC
>QEPC01008934.1:173054-184500 GCA_003113815.1 Sphenodon punctatus
GGGGACAGGCTGGCCTCAGTGCCCGGCTTCTTGCTTCCCCTGCCCCACCCCGGAACTCCCTGGCAGCATTTTTCTCTTCCCCCGCAGGTCATCGTCAGGGGTCAGGAGCAGCATCCAGGAGCGGCAGCAGGGTCCCCCCAACGGAGTAGCAGCAGCAGCGGCACAGCGGCCAGTCCCAGCCAGATGGTAAGTGCCTAGTGAGTCCGTTCTGCAGGAGCCTCTGGCAGCTCTGCTTTAAGCTCCCAGCCCACTTCCGGGTCCGGGGTCAGAGGACGAGCCGGCCTCAGTGCCGGCTTCTTGCTTCCCCTGCCCCCTCCCCGGAACTCACTGGCAGCATGTTTCTCTTCCCCGCAGGTCGTCAGCGGGGGTCAGGAACAGCATCCAGGAGCATCCCCCCAATGGAGCAGCGGCACGGCGGCCAGTCCCGGCCAGATAGTAAGCGCCTAGTAGTTGTCATTCAAGAACAAATTCACAGGGGACAGGACAAGTTGCAGCATGGTCTTCCTAAAGCCTTTTTTCATCTCAAAACATAGCCTTTCCAAGAACGCTGTAGGACATTCAGGGCCATCACTGCTGCAGTGCACTGGCAGTTGTCCATGCACTTTGTACACATTAACAAGCACAGTAATGTCCCAAGAACGCACAGTAAGGGGATGAACTTGCTTGGCAGAACTTTCACTCTCTTTTTTGTCATTGTCTACTCCAACTGCAGTCCAGCCAGAGCTTGGAGACGTTGACATGGAAAGACGTGGAAAGAACTTTGGGCTTGTTCCTTACCCTGGCCTAGGGTGATCTTACACCGGACATCCACAGTGAAGGGGGGGGGGGTAGGCTTGCCTAAACACCGCAACCACATGCAGACACACAGACACTCACACTCCAAAAAGCTCATTAATACAGACACAGCCTCACACAGACAGAGCCCACCCCACCCACCAATCAGCAGGTGCCAGGCCGTGTGTCTCACCGTATCAGCAGAGGAGGGGAAGTCTGACAGCAGCACGCCCTGCCCAGGACAACTATGGGGACAGGGCTTGAAGTGGCTGCTGCTGCCCCTACCTGTCCTATGCCACTGGCAGGGGCCAAAAGCAGCTCACACCACCTGAAGCAGCAAAGGGGATGGTGCAGCTTCAGCTCCCATCTCTCCTCGCGGATCCGGCTGCTGTGCGCCATTTCTAGGGAGGGGGTCACAAACTGCCACAATCTACCAGGATGATGATCATTAGTCTCTTCTTGACCAAGTAGTCTTGGCCTTCTTATTTTATCTGCTCTACAGAGAAAAGTTAGTATAAAGTTTTTTAAGACTATTTAAAATACAATTATACTTCTGGTTAAGCCAGTTTAAATTGTCAGGCCATTGCTTTTAAATAAAAAATGAACCCCTAGCCCACACTAGTTCTTTACTTACGTGAAGTGTTGTTTTATAGCCTCCTGCTGTGCATTCCTGGGAAGGCCAGTTACAAAAAGTGTACGCTTCACCTGTAAAAGAAAAACCATCCCAGTTTCTTAAACCAACTGGTAAATATTTAAATCACATATTTGCTTTTATATTAATTTTCTCTTTCAAATACATATTGTAAGAAACATCCCCTTAGTTTAGCATTTCTTTAAATAAGGTTTGCTGTTTAGTCATATTTGTTTGTTTCGAAAGAGGTTTTTTTTTTGCATTATTTATTTTATAAAGGCACTCAGAGCATAGAATAATCTCTGACTAATGAGTGTTTTTCCAAAATTAAGATACTTACTGTGTTTTCCTCTTTATAGTGGATATCTCTGGTGTGATGTCTCATGAAAATAACAGTCAGAATTAGGTAAATAGCAGCAAAAATTGTGTGCAGCCAAAGAAGATTGTTGCTGTGGGACAAAACATTCATGAATATTACACTTGAGAGGATTTTAGCATTACATCTGCAGAGAACTACTGAGTACACAATTCAGTGGACACAAGGCTAGGAAAACAGGGATATATATGGCTGACAGTTCTGACCATAAAGGCATCTGGGTTAGCCACAAGGGAGAGGATTTTCCAGTCTTGACATCAGCAAGTGACAAAGAAGTGAAGAAATTAAACTATACTAATAACCTCACATTTGGAGGGGTGGGGGAGGGATAGCCAGTGGTCTTTGTTTTCCCTTCTACTGTGTAATGGCATACCTTCCCGCAATTTTCCCTTTTGATATTAGTAAACACTGAACGAAGAATCTTGCTGAACAACATTCCCACCCCCATCAACCCAGCATTCATTCAACTCTGAAATGTGTTTGGTTTACCAGAGCATGGTGGGGCAGGGGTCATTTACTCGGTGCTGGCAGATTGCAGGCCTTTGAGTCTTGGTGCTAAATGTTTGCAGGACAAGATCTTTCGGGGGTTGAGAAGCCAACCACACTGACAAAAGCTGCCTGCCTGCCAGCTGGCAGCATTTGCAGAGCAGTAACAAGCCAGCTGGAAGGAAAACTAAGTGCTGAATGGAGAGTTTAAAGAAGGTTACCAAGGGAGAGGGCAGGTAGCCTAGAAGGGCTGCGCGTCAGAGAGGTCCTGCGGTACACCTAGACTAGTATGAGCCTGATCTGAGGGGGGGGGGGGGAAAGAGTCAGGTCCAGGTGGAGGCCAGTTGAAAAATATCATCCAGAGGCTTGAAGCTCAAGGGAAATAATTCATCTGCAGGTGGAAGGCACAGGGACCCTGTGACTTTATGTAAGGAATTGTGATGCCCAGAAACATATTGTGCAGTGATGTAAATAGGTCTTGGGATGTTGTGTGATCAATCTGAGGTAGGAAAACATGATTTAAGTGGGAGTGGCACGCTGCAGTGATGGGCCTGATGCCGAGGTGCTCCTTCAACACACAAGAATTGAGAAAATTGGAATGGTTTTGGCATATGGACAAAGGGAATGAAAAGAAGATCTTAAGTTATAAATATAATATGAACATCTACTGTGATCCAGCCAAGACTGCCTCATCTTTGCTGTTCTCTGTTACTTTGTCTGCAATCCACAAAACACTTTGCTCCGGAATAAGTGGTTTGTGAATCATGGCCCTTGTTTCTCAGTATTTATGCAAGAAAACAATCTTTACTAATTAGCAGATTTGCTAGTCAAACATAACTTGAGATGGGTATTAATCTGGTTTGATTTAAGAAAAAATGATTTTTCTATATATTTTGGCTTAGTTTATGTATATAAAATAAATAAATAAATGCTATCTGGAGGCAACGTTACACTTTCCTGTTTGGCTAGACATCTGGCAGGCGGAGATAGCGCTTAAAGATATTTGGGATCAGGGATTTTAATTGGCTTTTATCTGTGTATTTTAAAATGTTTTATTTATTGTAACCCTCCCTGAACCTTCGAGATAGGACAAGGTAACAATTTAAATAAATAATAATATATCTGTGAAGCTATGTACAATGGGTGTTTTCAAACAAGACGCCAGCCCACACCAGGTGGGTGTCCACCAGATGTTTGCCCTCACCAGTCACACAGCCCCCATTCATTGCAGGGTCTTGAGACATGTAGGCTAATGGGTGCCTACATGTCCACATCCTGTCAATTAGGGTGCATGCAGCCTCACCAATACACAGGTCTGCCAGCACTGTAGAGTCAAGGGCAAAAAGCGTAAAGCTTTCCATGGAGCAAACACTTCCTGCCCCTCTCTCCGCACCTACTCTACAGGCACCTTAAAAGGCCAACGCATGCCAAATTCAAACTTGCATTGTCCCAGCTCATCCTGGTTTGCAGCATGTGCCCTCCTCACGAACAGTTACATTTTAAGGAGAACAAACATGGCTCAGAACGACAGTCAACTATGGTAAGTTAATGCACCTGAGGTGAGGTGGGAGGGCTGCCTTTACACAGCTGCATGATAAATGCTTCTGTTTATTGTTATCTAATTTTGTGGGGTTTTTCCTTTACTGTGGTCACAGGCAACTACCAGCACCACCACCTCTGCTACCTCTGATGCTCCACAGGTACTTGCTGCATACTGATGTGCCTGCCAGAGCTGTATTCCCTAAAGCAAAGAAAAGACAAAGGCCTTCATCGCTCTGTGTGGGGAGTGTAGCATACAAGTTGGTGAAATGAATGAAGTCGGAATGAAGCAGTGTTCCACAAGATCTCCCTCCAAATCTCACAGCAGGAATACCACAGGGACACGAACCAGTGCCGGTAGCAGGCCAAGGAACTCCGCAGGGGGTACAAGGAGATCAGGGATAACAATTTCACCTCCAGCCATGGGAGACAAATATCCACCTACGAGCTGCTGGACCAGTTCCTCTGTGTAGATGGAGGCATTGTGGCTCCCCCCAAAGAAGCCGTGACCGCCAGCAGAGATCCCTACATGCCTGTCCCCGCCCCAGGGCCAGCGCTCCTCGATAGAACATGGACACCGTGACACTCTACTACAAATCATTTCTATAGCACTACTACTTGTATGCAGTGTTGTACAGATACACATAACATAAAGATAGTCCCTGCTCCAAGGAGCTTACAATCTAATCAAGACAGAAGACAGACAACTACAAATAAGAGTCTTCCTATGAATAATGGACTACAGGATGCAGGTATTTAGTAAGTTTATTTATTTCAGTTAAAATGGTTGAAATCCACAAGGCTATGATAAGGACAGGGCCCGGTTTCATGATTTAAAAGCATCTCAAAGAAAGGAAAATTGGACACTTACCACTGAATTTTCCTTCTACGGGGATCCTCCTGGACAGCCAGTCAGGACAGTAGGGTAGATCCCGCCAGCTACCAGTAGGAGGCAGACAAACCAAGTTTTGAAGAGCATGCTCAGAGGGATCTACCTCCCCTCTCCAGACATGAATAGCCCTTCAGTCATCTAAGACCTTCTCTAGCTCTGAACTAAAAACTCTGTTGCAACAAAACCTAAACCCAGAACTATGGGACGATAACAAACCTGAGCTGTGATCAACCCCCAGCTACCAAATGATAGCTCTGAAGTATACAAAAGTCAGATCGAGAATTAACTCTGACAGAACGACCACCATAGAGATTAAACTCACTCCGGGTGGGGACTGGCCATCCAGGAGGATTCCCGTAGAAGGAAAATTCAAAGGTAAGTGTCCAATTTTCCTTTCTCCCGGGAATCCTCCTGGCCGTCCAGTCAGGACAGTAGGGACGTACCAAAGCAGTACCCCGTGTTCAAGAGGGAGGGAAGAGTGAGAAGAATCCTGAAAATGCAAGCAAGCTCTCCAGGATAAACTTTAGAACCCTAGAGAACCACCTGCAAGACTCTCCTACCAAAGGCTGCATCAGCTGAATCCTGAAGAGGGATCTTGTAATGATTAATAAACGAATGTAACGAGGACCATGTCGCAGCATGACATATCTCCCCATACGAAGCAGCATTATTAAAAGCTTGTTAGGTGGCTGCCCCTCTGAGGGAGTGAGCAAACACCCCAGAAGGAGGAATCATGCCCTCTGCCCTGTAGGCTTCCACTATACAAAGAGTCATCCACTTTGCAATGAGGGCCTTAGAAGCTTTCTTACCCCTTTTCTGCGGGCTATAGGCGACAAATAAGGCTGATGACTTATAAAAACATTCCGAACGGTCAATGTATATCTTAAGTGCCCTTCGGACATCAAGGGTGTGCCAAAGCTGTTCCTGAGGATGAGAAGGCTTGGGACAAGATAAGAAGGTAAGATAAGATAAGAAGGTAAGATAACCTCCTGTTCTCTGTGGAATCTGGAATTGACTTTGGGAATTAACGCAGCGTCCAGTCTAAGCGTTACAGTGGCCTCCCTGAAAATACAAAAAGAAGGGTCAATGGACAAAGCCTCCAGCTCTGAGACTCGCCTGGCTGAAGTAATACCTACCAAGAAGGCAACCTTCAATGATAGGTAGTACAACAACGCCTCCGTAAGGGGTTCGAAAGGAACCTTAGTCAAACTCTTAAGGAGGAGTGACAAGTTCCAAGAAGGGAACCTGTGGATCACCGGAGGGGACAGGAGTCTAGCAGCTGTCAAAAATCTGCTAATATGAGGGTGCCTGGATACTCTATTGCCCTTGATAGACCCCAATACACTGCTAAGAGCTGCTACCTGCCTCTGTAAGGTGTTGGTTTTCATGCCTCTACTCAATCCCTCCTGCAAAAATTCTAATACCTCCTTAACTGAGGCCCTATCTGGTCTAATTGTCCTAGACTTGCACCAGTGGGCGAAAGAAGCCCAAGTGCTCTGATATATGCGCCTGGTGGCAGGACGTCTGAACTGGAGCATGGTCTCCAAGACTTGGTCGGAATAGCCTAACTTCTTTAGCTCCCTGTGCTCAATCTCCAAGCTGTCAGTCTGAGCTTTTCCGGACAGTTGTGTGTTACCGGACCCTGTGTCAGCAGATCGGGAATGTTCGGAAGACTGAGCGGAGGCTCTTGGCTGAGTTCTTGCAAGTCCACAAACCATGGTCTCCTGGGCCAAAAGGGAGCCACCAGAATGACCGTTGCCTGTTCTGTCTTGATTCTCGCTAATACTCCCTGTATCAGTGGTAGGGGAGGAAAGGCATACAGGAGTTCCTGAGGCCCCGGGTTGTTCAGCGCGTCGAATCCGATGGCCTCCTTGCAAGGGTGGCGAGAGAAGAACTTCAGGACCTTTGCGTTGCTCGAAATGCGAAAAGATCCACTGTGGGTATTCCCCACCTTTGAGTTATGAGCAGGAAGGCTGTGTCGTGTAGAGACCACTCTGCTTGGTCCAGAGCTACTCTGCTCAGCCAGTCAGCCTAGGTGTTTTTCAGGCCCTTGATGTGTATGGTCCGGAGCGATGACAGGTTGCTCTCTGCCCAGCTGATGAGGACGGTCGCCATTTGATTCAGTGACTCTGACTTGGAGCCGCCTTGGTGGTTTATGTAGGCTTTGGCCACCGTGTTGTCCGTGTAAACCAACAAATCTCTGCCTCTGATGTGTGGAGCAAGTTTTTGAAGGGCTAGGTATATGGCTCTCAGCTCTAGCCAATTGATATGATGTTTGCGTTCCCACAGACTCCACCGACCTTGTACCATGAAGCCCTGTGTGTGAGCTCCCCATCCGTAGAGACTGGCATCTGTTATCGTTGTGAAGACTGGTTCTGTCAACGGCACCCCTGTTGTGAACCTGTGAGGGAGAGTCCACCAAGCGCAGGACCTCTTGATGGTCTCTGGGATGCTTATCCAGGGCTTGTCCCCCCGTGTCAGCGTCTCCAGCCAGGGCCGGAGAAAACGTTGCAGTGGTGTCGCATGGAATCGGGCCCATACTATCCCCAAGCACAATGTCATGGCGCCCAGGAGGCTGGCTAGTGTCTTCAGCCGTGCCTTCTGAACTGATGTTACCAATGAGTAGGGAGAGACTCTTCCTCCTGTGCTCTGCTAAAAACAGCTTGTTGTCTTTGGTGTTCAATACCACCCCTAGGTGCTCAAGACTGCGATGGTTTCAGATGGCTTTTCTGGAAATTGACTATGAACCTGAACTCTTGCAGATAGTTGATAGTCCTTTGAGTATTGATTTGAGTCCGCTCCGGAGAGGGGGCTCTGATCAGGACATCATCCAGGTATGGGTGGAGCTTTATGCCCTCTTTTCTCAGATTCGCAATTAGAGTGACTAGCACCTTGGTAAAAGTCCTTGGTGACGTCGCCAGACCAAATGGGAGTGCTGCATATTGCCAATGTTTTTTGGCATAGCAGAACCTGAGCCACTGCCGGTGCTGGGGCAGAATCGGTATGTGGAGGTAAGCCTCCTTCAAGTATAATGACATCAGCCACTCTCCTAGTGAGACCGACAGTCGAATGGATTGCCACGTTTCCATTTTGAAGTGTTGTACGTTGACCACTCGGTTTAGTTGCTTGAGGTCCAGTACCGCTCTCCATTCCTCTGACTTCTTTGGCACCAGGAACAGAACTGAGTATTGCCCCCTGCCCTGTTCTTGAAGGGGTACGGTCTCTATGGCTCCGATGTACTGGAGTCTGATAACCTCTGCATTCATAGCGGATTGTTTTGACTGATCCTTTGCGACCTGTGAGATGCAAAAACAGTGTCGGGGTGATGCCAGGAACTCTATGGAGTATCCCTGCTGAATCGTGCGAGTCACCCATGCGTCTGAGGTAGCGACCCTCCATTTTGCCGCGAATCTTTCTAGTCTGCCTCCTAGACGCTTCAGGACAGGCTGATCGATGGGTTCATAGTCAGGTGTCTGTTTTCGGGCGGGAAGCTCCCTGTCTCTGTTTCAGTCTGGAGTCATTAGACCTCTGTTTCTGCCATCTTGACCTGTATCATTGCTGGTTCCCTCGATGAGGGAAAAAAGGTCTCCGGGCGGTGGTGCGAAGGATGTTGAGAAGGGATGAAATTACGTCTTTGCCGCCCCCACTGATTGCAGCGTGTGTTTCTTTGACATATCTGCTGCATCCGCCAGCACCTTATTGAGGCAGCCCCCGAAGAGTTTCCTGCCCTGGAAAGGTGCGCTGATCAAGGAATTATTTGAAGTATTATCCCCCTTCCATGACCTAAGCCACAGTCTACGGCGAGCCGCCACATTAGAAGCGTTAGTCTTTGCCGCCCATCGCAGGAAGTCTGTTGATGAGTCCGCTATAAATGCATAGGCTAACTGAATTCTCGTGGATAGTACTCTCGTCATCTTCTGGGATACTTTGGGGTTCCCTGCTCTTCTGATCCAAGACATTAGGGCTCGGGAGTAGTACGAAGTCATGGTCGCCATCTTTATTACCGCTGATATCTCCTCATAATTTCTCCTGAGGTTACACTCTATGCCCTTGTCTGTAGGGTCCCGCGAGTAACATTCCCCTTCTGTGGGAAAGATAAGAATTTCTGGCCAAAGACGCCGACGCTGCGTCGACCTTGGGAGCAGCCAGGAGTTCACTCTTTACCTTGGAAATAGCATGTAGAGCCAGTTGTGGCTTGGACAGTCTTCCCGCCTGGTTACGCTGTTTCCACTGTTTTCTGATTATTTGTTCGTATGCCTTGTCAAGTGGCATACCTCTGTCCCTGTCTCTGGCTTTAGGTAGGCACTCTCTTTCTTCATCCTCCTCATTCTCTGATGAAACCGAGGAAGCCCCCTTCTCCTTTTTCTCTTTAAGGTGAAGCATTTTGATCACCAGCTGGTACATTTTTTCCCTGTACTTAGCGGGGAATTGTCTGTCTGGATCAGTGGAGGGGTCTAGCTCCAGATCCTCTGGGTCTCCTTCCCCTGGACTGCTTGCCTTTACCTGCTCCCTTAGAAGAGCCCTTGAAAGTAGCCGGGCCCTGTCGGGTGAAGGGGATCTCTTCCGCTTGAGTTCAGACAAGATCTGCAGCAGGACCTCCATATGGGGATCCTGTGTCTGTTGTGGGGCCTGATCCTGCTGAAGGTTCTGAGGAGGCTGGGGGGAACTCCCTGTTCTTGAGGCCTCCTGGTTCCCTGTTCTCGCCGCTGATTTGCGGCAGGTAGACATTTTGCCTGGGCTGAGGGCACTCTGAGGGCCTGGATGCGGTTTCCCACCGAGGCTCCGACTAGCGGGGGAGGGGTGAGGTGGTCAGAGGAGGTCCAGGTGGGGCTTCCCGCCCGAGCGCTGGCGTGCGGGTGGGGGGATGGGCGGTGAATCCGCGGGTGCTCCTGATCCCCCGACTCCCCGTTTGTGTTATCTGGGGGGGTGGGGAGGGAGGGACGGGTGATAGCCCTGACTCACAGGTCCTCCGTGGGCTTAACGGCTTTTGTCCGGAGGGCTAGCTCCGCTCTGCCCTCCTCGACCCGTTGCCCCTCGAAGCACTGGCCAGGCTTCCGGTGAGGCACAGCTCCAGATAGCCCGCTGAGGGGGCCGAGATGCGGCTAGGCACGGCCTTGTTTGAGCCTTTGTGCTGCAGCTCAACTGCGCGCGCCTAGGGAGAGGCGGCTGAAAACCCCGGGCTGAAGCTGCGGCTTGTCTTGCGCTCCCCAGTCTTCTGCAGGGTCCTAGTGCCCGCCTTTTTCCCTTAGGCAGGGATTGAGCTCCAGCTCCCTAGGCAGTTTCCACAAGGGATCAACTGCTGGGCTCACCCTTTGGGCCCCCCCACACCAGTGGGGAAGGGGGGGGTCCGGAACTGCTCCTGACCACTTTCAAGAAGAGGGGTAAACAGGGAGGAGAATTTCTCTCCCCCTGGCACCTGGAGACTTGTTGAAATTTAAACGATTTCTCGCTGTCCAATCCTCCCAGACAGCACACTGCTCCTACTTCATAGAAGGCAGATGAAATACTGGAGAGCGGAGGTAGATCCCTCTGAGCATGCTCTTCAAAACTTGGTTTGTCTGCCTCCTACTGGTAGCTGGCAGGATCTACCCTTCTGTCCTGACTGGACGGCCAGGAGGATCCCCGGGAGAAGTGGGCCTTTAGGCGGGACTTAAATATGGACAGGGATGCGGCCTGGCGCAACACCTCAGGAAGTTTGTTTGAAAGTACTTGTTGAGGGAACTGAGGACCCGGATGCACATTTATTGAGAAGGAAGAGGAGAATGATAAGCTAACGCATGTGGAAGGGGTGTGAGACTGCGTTTATACAGCTGCATGATAAAAGCTTCCATTTATTGCTATCTAATTATGCGGTTTTCCCTCCCTTCACTGTTCACAGGTGGCCAGGAAAACGCTGGGGAGCAGCAGGATACTCCCTGGAACACAGTGGCACCAGAGGTAAACAGTATTCGCAGGAAGTGGGTGGGAAGGCACTACAGTGGGACTGTGGGCTGGCAGAAGGGAGGCACCATGGCAGGACCGCGAGCTGGAAGAGGGGAAGAGAGGCAAAATGGTGGGCATGCAGGGAAGGGGAAAGAGCACTAACAGCGGCGTTTTACTCCTCTACAATGATCATGGGAGGAGAATTTAGTCCTGATCCTATACCGCTGCAGCAACCTCCCCAGCAGCAACCTAGGCCACTTTCAGAGGATGTCCCCCCACGCATATTTGGGCTGTGGGGGGGAATGTGCAGCCCAAATACGTGCGGGATAGGCTGGTCTGAAAGGCCAGCAAAGTCGTGCGGGGTGCAGAGCAGGAAGTCGAGTTCAGCAAAGCTGCGTGGGGGGGCCTTTCAGACCAACCGATCCCTGCACATATTCGAGCTGCGCATTCCCCCCGCAGCGCAAATATGCGCCAGGGGGGGCATGTTTGAAAGTGGCCTTAGACCAAGTACTCATTCCCTCTTCCCTTCAGGTGGGAAGGGCAGCCGTTACATTGGGTAGGAAGGGCTAGCAGGGACTGAAACACCAGGGCGGAAAGGGAAGGAGGACCATGAAGAATGATGATATAGCATAGCGATAATCTGCTTTGGGGCTGGGAGTGAGAAGGGAAGGAGGTGGGAAGCAGGGTGCAGAGAAGGGGGGGGGAAGGGTAGGGGTTGAAGTGGAGAATAGTGATATGGTAGCGATAAGCTGCTTTGGGGATGGAGGGTTGGAAACACTTGTACTTTTGGGGGTGAGGGGGCCAAAAACACCAGGGTGGGAAGTTG
>QEPC01008934.1:195231-206092 GCA_003113815.1 Sphenodon punctatus
TAATATGCTCCGGACGGCCCGTCCACGTCAGGGGACGAGCCGCTGCATTCTGCACTAGCTGCATCCTCTGAACCAGCATCAAGGGAAGTCCCATGTAGAGCACGTTGCAGTAGTCTAGCCTCAAGGTGATGAAGGCATGAATGAGGGTGGCCAGGTCGGGCCTGGAGATGTACGGGCACAGCCTTCGTACCAGATACAACTGGCGGAAAGCGACTTTTGCTACCGCCTCCACCTGTTGATCCAGGCTCAGGTCTGAATCCAGCAACACCCCCAGACTCCAAACTTGCCAGGTTACCGGATGGCAGACCCCCCGCTACGAGGGGAGGCAACACCTCTGTCGCCCTACCCACCATCACCACCTCCTTCTTATTGGGATTCAGCTTCAGTTTGCTCTACCGCATCCAATCCGCCACCGCCTCCAAACGCTGGGAAAGTACTGAAATCCCCCAGAGAGTTCTGGAAACCAATTGGATCCATTAGACTCTGGAGGCAGACCAACCTAATTGGTCCACTACCCCAAGGAGGACATAGGAGGGCAGGGATCTGGACCTTCAGGAGATAATTGTCTGACCACGACAATGGTGTTCTAACACCCCCCTCCCAATAATTGGAACCCCTGTTTCCAGGCTGGAGCAAAACATCAAATCAAATGCGTGTCCCACCTCACATGTCGGGCCGGATATTACTTGGGACAGACCCATGGTTGTCATGGAGGCCATGAAGTCCCGCTCTGGCCCCAAAAGGTTAGTCTCAACATGTATGTTGAATTCACCCAAGACTATAAGTCTGGGTGGTTTCAAGACCACCTCTAAAACCAACTCAGCCAGCTCGGTCAGGGAGTCTGCTGTGCAGCAGGGTGGTTGGTACACCAGCAGAATCCACAATCTATCCCTGGCCAATTCCAACACAAGGTGAACACACACTATATTGGAAGAGTTAAGCACTGAATAACTTCGAATGGCCAACGTGTCTTTACAGATACTACTGCTAGCTTTACTGACAGCTACAGCAATGCTAAAGTTTATCCCATTCTTATATTGCACTTCTCAAGAACACTTAGATCACTTGCTTTTAAGTGTCTCATATCTTCAAACAAAGGAAAGAAATTAAAATCTCAAGCCGCCTGATCCAACTTCTATTAGCCAAAGCCATAACTCTCAACATCAGTGAGTGCAGATTCATGCGACTCTGTAGTAGACAAGTTCTGCTCATATTCTGCACCCATTATATGAACACATTGCTGAAAGGCAGGGTCAGTCTTACCACAGAGCAACCTGGAACTACCACACTGGGCCCTGCTCTTTTCTTTACTTCTGGTGGCTCTGCAGTGGCCCCCACTTTCACCACGACAGGTTGTGGGGCACCCACTACCTTACAGCAGGGCCCCAAACACGATCTTTAGGGCCCCATGGAAGGCTCCCATGAGGGTTGGGGGTGGCTACTAGGGGGCCTGTATTTTATCTTTGACCTGGGCCCCGCAAATTTTGAGGCAGCCTTGCTGAAAGGAGCTGTGTGTTTCAAAGTGAGAGATTTTAAGAAGAAAAATACAGTTAAGAGTTAAAGTTTATGTGTACTACAGCTCATTGAAGCATTTTTTAATATTTGTACTTTTATTTATTTTAAAAAAACTTTTATTGAGGCAACTTCTACACAGCCATTTACTTATACATTTTAAGGCATGAACCTGCCACTATGAATGATAACAGCTGTAAAACTACAATTTACTAGCCAAACAGAGCTGAAAGTGGGTACCCGCAAAATCAGGTAACCCATCGTATTTCCAGTACCCAATTTAACCCGGTAANACGTGCCTTATACGTGCAGTGTTGTACAACTGCAAAGCATAGTACATTTATTCAATACACGTAGGCTCCTCTGCCCTCACCCATTTCCCCTGCTTGAAAGAATTAAGGAGTTTTATTTAAAAAGTAAAACAAAACAAGGCAAACACAGTGTTGGTTTATAACAGGCTCATAATGCAGTATTTATCAGGGGCTGGAAGCAAGTAACCATAAAAGCACCAAAGCAAGTTGGAGCCATTTAGATCCTTCTAGAATAGAGTTTGGGCAACTGGAAGGGGAGTAGTGATAAACCTTAGTCTGACCCACTGTGTCTGCACATTTGAGATGAATGCACATAGTAAAATAGTATTTCTTGTGTCTAATTCAAATACTGACACTGTCAGGATCGAGATCATCTTGTCCTGATAAGGAAGCTGACAATCTGGTAAATCTTGATTCACTAAAATACACAAAGAGAACAAATATGAATAACTGACATAAGAATTAAGCAATGCTACTGTGGAAAATCAGTTCCGTAAAAAGAAAAAAAAAGCACACACACACACACTACAATTATGAAGCATTTATGTGAAACAACTTTTTTTAAAAAAACCCAAAAACAGAACTCATAGAAAAATGTATCAAAATTTGGATGTTTTATGTTGTAGCAAATTATATACTTAGTTAAGAGAATATGTAACTTTATTCAGGATTCAAAAAGAGAGGAAGGAGCTCCTGAGGTGAAAGAGCATGTAGCTGAACAAGAAAAAACATGACTAAACTCATGAGGGTTAACATTAGTACAATTTAAACCACCAATAGACAGTTTGAGGTACTGGCAGGGCCAGTTCTGCAGACCTACACACACCAGTGCTGCAGCTTTACTAGAATCCCTCCTACTTGGCCCACGTGTCCCCACATCACAACAGCTTCTGACTCCTAGCTCAGGCTAGTGTTGTGATAGTACAGGAATTGCTCTGTTATTCCAATCTGTGTGGTAGCCATGCAAAGAACCACTACAACAGCGATCCCCAACCTTTTTGTGATCCTGAGCCACTTTCAATATTTAGTACAAGTCACTTCTTTATTTTGAAAGTTATGTAATACAAACAGGTTTAAGTTATAAACAAGCAGAAAATGAAGTAGGAACTAAAACATTTTTTTTGTTTACTATTTTAAATTTATTTTTTCCATTTTTAGTATTATTTTTATTGTACCTGTCCCTTTAAGAGCCCCTAGTCAAGATGGAAAATGCCAATTTTTTCCTGTAGCAGCAGCAGCTCAGGGCTTCTTCCAGCCCCCACAACTCCCTGTCAGGAAAGTCTCTTGCCAATTCCGAGGTGTGCATTCTCTCTGTCTCACCTCCACCCTCTCAGTATTTTGCATTTACTTACTGAGCTGTCACAAGCCAGATAAAAGGGCATTACCAGCAACATTGACCCCACCCACTCCTTCTATCCAGGCGAGGTTACAGAACCTTGCACAGGGGATCGAGAGAGGAAGAGGACTTCTGTCTGATATTTTGACAGGAGCGAGTACAGAGGTCCCTGTTCTTTGCTCTGAGGTGAAGCCTTCTGCTACAAGCCCTGGAGTGTCACCCAAGGTTCATGGGCCTTCAATTACGGATGTCTCCTTATTGTCTGGGTCATCATATTGTACGACCAGGAAGACCGGTCAGTCATCTGTGACAATAGGGGAAAATCGGAAGGCCTACTAGCGTCTGAAGCCGACAGCCACAGTCAGCGCTGAAGCCGCCAGACCGCCGGAGCTCCATTAAGGTAGGATCCCTGGGTGGGAACTTGGAAGTAGGGTGATCCCTGGGGTGGGGTGGGGGGTGTTAACCCCGACCCCCACCCCAGGGATCATACAGTACACTACTTAATACTTACCAGCTGCTGCTGGGACGGCCGCTGGTGCTGGTGGGCTGGCTCTGGGTTGCTGGCGGCGGTCCGGAGCCGCAGTAGGGACACTCAGGGGAATTTTTTTGTTTAAATCCAGGCTGGGCAGGGTGGGTGGGGGGTGTCCCCCCTTCCACCCGCGCAGCCTGGGAGGGGGAGGAATTTTTTTATTCCATTGATTTCAATGGGGACAGTGCCCCATTGAAAATCAATGGAATAAATCCAGTACCGGTATACTGGATTTAATCCGGGAATCCGTTTTTTTGGAAACCGGAATCCGGTAAATCCGGTAGCCGGTAATTGCTCTGGGGTCCCACCTCTAATAGGTAGCCAGTGCAGACTAAAACACAGGTGTAATGATTTTGCTGCAACCCACCCCCTAAAGCAACTGGGCTGCCGCATAGTGGGCAGCCCCACGTAGAGTGTATTGCAGTAGTCTAGCCTCAAGGTGATGAAAGCATGACAACGGGGGCCAAATCGGAATCAGAAAGAAAGGGACACAGCCTCCTCACCAGATGGAGTTGGTGAAAAGCACTCCTGGCCACTGCCGCAGCCTGGTAGTCTAGGGGTGGCAATGGGTCCAGAAGCACTCCAAGGCTTCAAACCTAAGTAACCATAGGGGGCCTGGACTCCTTCAAAAACAGGGGTCCCAATCCCCACCAAGTCACACGATTGGCTAATCATAATCACATCAGTCTTATCTGAATTCAGCTTCAACTAGCTCACCCTCATCCAGTCCCCAAGAGCAGTCAGGCACTGGATAAGCACCAAGACTGCAGGACCTGGGTTGGATGAAAAAGAAAGGTAGAGCTGTGTCATCAGCATACTGATGGCACCTAACTCCAAACCTCAGAATGATCTCGCCCAGCAGTCTCAGATACACATCCAACAAGAGAGGACACAAGATGAAACCTTGCAGGACACCACAGGGGAAGTCCCAAGGGGATGATGAGCAATCTCCCATCACCACCTGCTGGGACCTTCTCAGCAGGAATGAACAAAACCACTCAAGAGCAGTCCTGTGCACCCCTGCCAGGTCCCGCAGTCCTGTCAACACCACCCCATAACCAACTGTATCAAAGGCCACTGAATGGTCTGATAGGATCCACTGGGTACAATTCCCCTTGTCAATCTCCAGGCGTACATCATCAACCAAGGCCACAAGTGCAGTGTCCGTGCAGTAGCCTGGATGAAAGCCCTGATGAAATGGGTCCAGGAATCCAATAGCATTAAAACGAGCCTGAAGCTGCTGGGCAACCTCCCTGGGGAAGGTTAGAGACAGGGCGGTAGCCGGCCGGGGAGTCAACATACAAAGATTGTTTCTTGAGCAGGGGCCGGAGAACCGCAGTTTTGAGGGTGTCTTACACCTACCCTCCAAAGGGAGGCACTGACAACCCCAGCCAGCAATGGCCCCTATATCTCCCATTTGGCTTTCACTAGCCAGGATGGGCAAAGATCTAATTCACAACTGTTTGTCTGCATCGCCTCAAGCACATTCCCTGAATCAGTGGGTAATGCTAACTGAAACGGATCCAAAGAGGACAAGGCTGAGCTTCCACAGGCACAAACTCTGACTGCAGTTGAAACAGCAGAACTCAAGCATGGTGAATATAAGCGATTTTATCTGCAAAGTAGTTAATAAAAAATGTCACAACAGACAATAGATGACTCTGGTTAATGGGAAAGACCAGCCGAATTAACCAGGCCATTCACCACCCAGAACAGCTCTGCAGGACAGGACTTTGGAGATGATATGATAGCAGAGAAGAAAGGGGTGTTTTTTTGTTTTTGTTTTTTAAAAGGACAGACACGGCATAGTCCTTCAAAAATGATCTATGCCGCAATCGCTCAGCTTCAGTGTGACTCAGGTGCCACCTATACTCTAACCCTCTTCCCTTCCTCTTCAACTGCCTCAGGTCCTCCGTATACCAGGGGACCTATGCTGCCACAGTAGTGGAAGCGGACACCTGGGTGCAACCATGTCATTGTAAGAATGTCATTCCACAAAATGACCAGTCCATCTACAGAGTAGCCATCAAAGTTAGTGGGTAAATTTTTATTATTTATTTGCATTTATTCGCCGCCCCCTCATGCTTACGGCATCTGGGGGCAGCTTACAAAACAGATAATATACTAAAATTTAATAGAAGATATAAGAAGTTTCAACAATAATTAAAAATATCTTCCCCCAACTACCCTCCCCCTCCCCTCCAAAGGCCTGGGTGAACAGCCAGGTTTTGCAAGCTCTACGAAAAACTAGAAAGCTTGGGGTCCGACGGGCTTCCTCCGGGAAGGAGTTCCAGAGTCGCGGCACGGACACCAAGAATGCCCTCTCCATTTTACATGGGGGACCTCCAGAAAGGCATCCCCAGTGGACCGAAGGGGTCGCCCTGGGACGCGGAGGGTGAGGCGGTCCCTGAGATATGAAGGGCCCAGACCATGTAGGGCTTTGTAGGCCAAAATCAACACCTTGAATCTGGCTCAACTCGCTATCGGCAGCCAGTGCAGAGTACGGAGCACAGGCATAATATGCTCCGGACGGCCCGTCCACGTCAGGGGACGAGCCGCTGCATTCTGCACTAGCTGCATCCTCTGAACCAGCATCAAGGGAAGTCCCATGTAGAGCACGTTGCAGTAGTCTAGCCTCAAGGTGATGAAGGCATGAATGAGGGTGGCCAGGTCGGGCCTGGAGATGTACGGGCACAGCCTTCGTACCAGATACAACTGGCGGAAAGCGACTTTTGCTACCGCCTCCACCTGTTGATCCAGGCTCAGGTCTGAATCCAGCAACACCCCCAGACTCCAAACTTGCCAGGTTACCGGATGGCAGACCCCCCGCTACGAGGGGAGGCAACACCTCTGTCGCCCTACCCACCATCACCACCTCCTTCTTATTGGGATTCAGCTTCAGTTTGCTCTACCGCATCCAATCCGCCACCACCTCCAAACGCTGGGAAAGTACTGAAATCCCCCAGAGAGTTCTGGAAACCAATTGGATCCATTAGACTCTGGAGGCAGACCAACCTAATTGGTCCACTACCCCAAGGAGGACATAGGAGGGCAGGGATCTGGACCTTCAGGAGATAATTGTCTGACCACGACAATGGTGTTCTAACACCCCCCTCCCAATAATTGGAACCCCTGTTTCCAGGCTGGAGCAAAACATCAAATCAAATGCGTGTCCCACCTCACATGTCGGGCCGGATATTACTTGGGACAGACCCATGGTTGTCATGGAGGCCATGAAGTCCCGCTCTGGCCCCAAAAGGTTAGTCTCAACATGTATGTTGAATTCACCCAAGACTATAAGTCTGGGTGGTTTCAAGACCACCTCTAAAACCAACTCAGCCAGCTCGGTCAGGGAGTCTGCTGTGCAGCAGGGTGGTTGGTACACCAGCAGAATCCACAATCTATCCCTGGCCAATTCCAACACAAGGTGAACACACACTATATTGGAAGAGTTAAGCACTGAATAACTTCGACAGGCCAACGTGTCTTTACAGATACTACTGCTAGCTTTACTGACAGCTACAGCAATGCTAAAGTTTATCCCATTCTTATATTGCACTTCTCAAGAACACTTAGATCACTTGCTTTTAAGTGTCTCATATCTTCAAACAAAGGAAAGAAATTAAAATCTCAAGCCGCCTGATCCAACTTCTATTAGCCAAAGCCATAACTCTCAACATCAGTGAGTGCAGATTCATGCGACTCTGTAGTAGACAAGTTCTGCTCATATTCTGCACCCATTATATGAACACATTGCTGAAAGGCAGGGTCAGTCTTACCACAGAGCAACCTGGAACTACCACACTGGGCCCTGCTCTTTTCTTTACTTCTGGTGGCTCTGCAGTGGCCCCCACTTTCACCACGACAGGTTGTGGGGCACCCACTTCCTTACAGCAGGGCCCCAAACACGATCTTTAGGGCCCCATGGAAGGCTCCCATGAGGGTTGGGGGTGGCTACTAGGGGGCCTGTATTTTATCTTTGACCAGGGCCCCGCAAATTTTGAGGCAGCCTTGCTGAAAGGAGCTGTGTGTTTCAAAGTGAGAGATTTTAAGAAGAAAAATACAGTTAAGAGTTAAAGTTTATGTGTACTACAGCTCATTGAAGCATTTTTTAATATTTGTACTTTTATTTATTTTAAAAAAACTTTTATTGAGGCAACTTCTACACAGCCATTTACTTATACATTTTAAGGCATGAACCTGCCACTATGAATGATAACAGCTGTAAAACTACAATTTACTAGCCAAACAGAGCTGAAAGTGGGTACCCGCAAAATCAGGTAACCCATCGTATTTCCAGTACCCAATTTAACCCGGTAACGATCAGGTATCATGTGGTACATCATTATGACGTGATCAGTTGCCCAATGTCCTGAAATGTTGACTTCTGGTCCCAGAATGTCGACTTCCAGTACTGATTTTGCAACATTTTTGTTGATATACCTATTCCCGACATCTATTTATCAGGTTTCTCTCAAGTTTCCAACAATGCCGGACGTTTCCAGCAACTTCTGGTCCTGGAAAACTACTTCCAGTTTCATTTTGCTTTTTAAAAGCTTCCCCCCACCCCCATTTTTCTACTTAAAACACTTATTTATGAGCCTTCCATCCCAGAAAATGAATTTTGCCGTCCCAGAAAGTCAACTTCTGGTCACCTTTTAGCTGTTCTTTATCTGTAGGTAAAGGAGAATTGGTAGCCTAACTTTGGTGAATTCCTTTCTCTCTTACACTCCTTATCCTCCTCCTGTTGGGTAGCTCTGCCGCTGGCCGATAGGAGGCAGATGAAACTTTTTCTTCTCTGCGCATGCATGTTACGATCTACCTGGTTCCTCAGTCTGTATAATAGCCGAGTGCCCCTGAAAACTATTTCTTAGCCAAAAAAACAAAAACTAGGAAAACCCATTGTGTCATACTGGTAAACTGTAAGTTGCAATAACGTTTAATAATAACCAGGACCTAACTGAGATCCCCCAATTTGACCTTAGCCTAATGGAAGAAGGAAAGATGCACTGTCATGCTGTCTGACAGGGAGGATCGGAGGAGGATAGGGAGTGTGAGAAAGGACCAAAGGTAGGCTACCAATTCTCCTTTCTCTTCTTACCTCCTTCTCCTCCTCCTGTTGGAATATACCCAAGAAGTTCCCTATTTTACGGGTGGGAGCTGACAGCACTGGTAGAGTCCAGTACCGACTGCAGCACCCGCCTGCCAAACGCTGCCTCTGCTGATTGGAAGGTATTAATTTTGTAGTGCCTCACAAAGGTGTGAAGGGAAGCCCATGTGGCAGCCCTACAGATCTCTTCATAAGAGGCTCTGGCCTTGAAGGCGTACAAAGTAGCTGCACTGCGCACAGAGTGGGCCCAAATTTGAAGTGGCGGGATCCTACCCCCCGCTTTATAGGCCTCCATAATGGCATGCTTCACCCACTTTGACAACAAGGTTTTGGAAGCCTTGGTTCCCTGAAGCCCTGGTCTAATATTTATGAACAGGGCTGTGGATTTGCGAAAACCCCGGGTTCTGGCAAAGTATATTTTGAGGTCTGCCGTACGTCCAACGTGTGCCAAGCTCTCTCCTTGGGATGGACTGGATTGGGGCAGAATGAGGGAAGCACCAACTCCTGTGACCTAGGGAAGAAAGAATTGACCTTTGGTATGAAGGCTGGATCGAACCTCAGCGTCACAGAATCTTGTCGGAAGATACAAAAGTTTTCTTCCACTGACAGTGCTCCCAGCTCCGACACTCTATGAGCCAAGGTCACTGCCACTAAGAAGACCGTCTGTAGGGTGAGGAGGTACAAGGAGACATGTTTTAAAGTTTCGAAAGGGGGCCTAGTTAATGCTTCCAAAACCAGATTAAGGCTCCAAGAGGGCACCCTGTGTACTATGGGAGGGGAAAGCAGCCTAGTTGCCCTGATAAACCTCTTAGCATGCGGGTGTGACGAAATGGCCCTATTTGTGGATGCTCTGAGCACCGAGTCCAATGCTGCTGCTTGCCTAGCCAACGTGTTGGCCATAAGCCCCTTTTCTAACCCGTTGTAGGAAACTCAGGATTTGAGGGATCCCTGCATTGCACAGGTCAAGCCCCTTCTGTCTGGACCAGGAGGCGAACATCTTCCAGGTGGTCTGGTAGGCTCTCCTGGTAGCTGGCCTTCGAGAGCTCTGAATAGTATCAAGCACTGCTTCAGTGTAGCCCTTTTTTCTTAAAGCTGAGCGTTCAATCGCCAAACTGTCAGCTTTATTATCTGGATGTCCAGGCATGAGACTGGTCCCTGCGTTAGAAGGTCCGTCTTTGGAGGGAGTCTTCTGTATTGACCCTGGCTGAGCTGGATTAGTTCCGAAAACCAGGGCCTCTTGGGCCACCAGGGTGAGATCAGTAGTAGTAGTGCTTGCTCCTTGCGCGCCTTGGCTATGGTTCGCGCAATTAGTGAGAATGGGGGAAATGCGTACATCAGACCCCTGAGCCAAGGTTGGTTTAACGCGTCCATTGCCTCCGCTGCTTCGCATGTTTCCCGTGACATGAAGCGGGGCAGTTGAGTGTTGCTCTTGGTGGCAAATAGGTCTATGATGGGCAAGCTGAACCACTTTGTTATGTCTTGAAAAACTGTCCTGTTGAGGCTCCATTCGTGGGGCAGCAGGACTTGGTGGCTCAGCCAGTCTGGTCTTATGTTGTCTATTCCCCTGATATGAAGGGCCTTCATGGAAGCCGCATGCGATTGTGCCCATGTGAGTAGTCTGATTGCTTCTCGATGTAACGGTGGGGATCTGGATCCCCCCTGACGGTTCACATAGGCCTTCGCCGTTACATTGTCGGTGTATATCAGGTGAGACCAGCAAGCCAAGCAGTGAAGCTAGCCTCTTGAGTCGCATTCGTTCGTTTGCTTTGAGGATCTTCACCAATGTTAGTATCTTCAGGCGTCTGACCTGGGGGACCATGGCGAGGTCGGAGCCGGTATCTATGATGGTGCCCAGGTGTTCTGAGACGACTTTTTTCCCTGTTTATCAGGAACCCGTGTTGCTCCAGATAGATGATCGTCCTGTTGAGGTCCTGTAGTGTCTTGTCCGGAGTGTGGGCCTGGATCAGTAGGTCGTCGAGATACGGGTGGATGTGAATTCCTTCCGCCTGGAGGTTCGCCACCAGTGGTATCAATACTTTGGTAAATGTTCTGGGCGCCGATGA
>QEPC01008934.1:206537-220263 GCA_003113815.1 Sphenodon punctatus
GAGGGCTGTCCAACTCGATGGAATAACCCCTTTCCACGCAAGAGAGGACCCAGGAGTCTGAGATCGAGCGGGACCATTCCTCGTGGAACTGCTGGAGCCTGCCCCCGACCTGGGGTTCAGTATAGTCAGGTGTCTTGTCTGACTGGGGGGGAGGACCCCTGGACCTGCGTCTGTCCTGCCTCCCTGCCCTGAAGCCTCTTCCCCTGAAGGAGAAGTTAGGGGTGTAGCCTCTTTGTGATTGTGACTGGAATCTCCTGGAGGTGCCTCCAAAACCTCTGAAACGAAAAGGATGCCCTTGAAAGGAACCCCTCCTGACAGATAATTGCTGTAGGGTCTTTGTTTTGTCCTTGCTTGAGGCTTCCTCCAACACTTTCTCTAGGTACACTCCAAAAAGCTTAGAGCACTTGTATAGGGAGCTGTAAGCAGGTTCTTCACAGTTACGTCTCCATCCCAGGAGCGTAACCAAACCCTGCGCCTGGCTGCTATATTATTTGCCACTACCCTGGCCGACCAAGTTAGATTGTCAGTGGTCGCGTCTGCCAGGAAGATGGCTGCCATGCATACTCTGGATTTTCTCTGGGATTTTCTCACCGATATTTCTGGGTCTTGTAATTCTTGCATCCAGGCCAGCATGGCCCTGGATACGTAGGATGACGCTATGCCTACCCTCAGAGAGGCGGAGGTGGATTCCAAGGCTTTTTTGAGAGCTGCATCCACTGCTCTGTCAGTCGCATCACTTGGGTGGCAATCCCCCTCAGTTGGGAACACTGTCTGTCTGGCGAGGGATGCAGCCCCCACATCCACCTTGGGGTTTCTAAACATAGGGTCCTTCCTCCTGGAGAAGGAGTATAAGGAGTCCTGGGTTCTGTTCATTTTAAAACCCTTGTCTGGGTGTTTCCACTCTTCGAGTACAAGTCTCTCGAAGGCCTTGTCCAGAGGGAGCCCCTGGTCTCTACCATGGACCGTGGGAATGTACTGTCTAAGCCTCCTCCTCTTGCGAGTCTGAAGAATCCTCCTTGGAGGACTTCTCCTGCAGCTGGAGGGTCTTTACAACCTGAGTTACCAGCTTGTTTCTATACTGGGAGGGGAACTGCCTCTCTCTATCCTTGGGGTCGGAGGATGGTTCTACTCACTCTCCTTCCTCTAAATCAGAAATCTCCTGATCTGAGCCTGAGAAAGATTCAGACTCCACCTGACGCTGCCCAGAGAGCGCATGAGCCATCTCTGCAGCCTATTCCCCTTGGTCACTTTCCTCAGAGGAGCCCAGTAACGAGTAGGGATAGGCGAACAGATCGCGGTTCAGGTTCGGCCGCGTTCGGTTCGGCCGCGTTCGGTTAGTTCGCTGGGTTTGGGTTCAGCCGTTCGGTTTGGTTCTGTTCGGTCTGCACGTTCGGTTCGCCTGTTCGGTTCGTTCACCGGGTTCGTGTTCGGTCATGTTCAGTTCGGTCACGTTTGGTGAACTAACGCAAGAGCGTGATCGTGCCGGAAACAGGAAATTCGTGTGCGTGCGAGCTGCATGGCAAGTGGGTGCGTGTTTGGCTGGGTGTCTGACTGTCTGTTCGGTTTCGGTGTTTGGGTGTGCTGTTGTGTTGTGGTTGGTGAGTGTTAGTGTGTGCGGTGTGCTGTTGGATTGTGTGCGTGTATGATTTGTGTTTAAAATAAATAAATAATGAAGGCGGCGGCAGTGATGCTTCCCCGGCTGGGGGCCAACCTGCCTGTGGAGGATGCGGAGGAGGAGGAAGAGGTTGCTGCCCCTACACCTCAGGTGGTGGTGCCCGGCTCCTCAGAGGAGGAGCAAGTGGAGGAAGTGGTGGCCTCTGGAGGTGCTGGCAGGTTTGTAAAAAAATTTGTTTATTCCATAGGCACAGAGAGGGGTGGGGTACTGTAGTATGTCAGCGGCAGCAGCCAGAGCACCCCCACCCAAGCACATGCCAGGCCAGCAAGGGTCTCCACTCTCCATCCCCTTCCCTAGGCAACCCCAAAAATCAGGGCAGTGCTGTTAAAGTGAGAGGCTTCTCCTGGGGCGGAACTAAGAGTTGTCGCCGACTAAAAAACCCCTGAGCCTCAGTCACGGAGACTTCCTACCCACAATGACTGATTGTTTGTTTTTGGTTTTTCCCTCACAGCTTCACGGAGCTGCGTCGATGTGTGTCCTACTGGCCGAAGGCAGATGAACGGACTGAGGAACCGGGTAGCTCGTAACACGCATGCGCAGAGAAGAAAAAGTTTCATCTGCCTCCTATCGGCCAACGGTGGAGCTACCCAACAGGAAGAGGAGAAGGAGATAAGAGGAGAAAGGGAACACCTTATGGGGAGGCTGTGTCTGCCTGTGGTCCTGTATGTCATGGTGACATCACACCCATTGTGACACGTCTGGGCAGGGACTAAGCACTAAGGCCCCTGGTCACCGGTGGCAAGGACCTGTAATGGCTGCATCTGTACAGCAGTGAAGGAGGTGACCAGAGGGTTGGGAGTGACTGGTAGGGAGGAAGAAAGGGTCAGGGAAGGGAGACCTGTAAAGAACACCTATGCTTTGCATGTACGGACACCATGGGCATGCATCTTTCCTCACTTGTTTATTTTCATGCCAATTTTTTTTGTTTTTGAACTCTATATACCATTTGGTAATCAGTAAACAATAAAAATCGGTACCAGAAGTACCCAATTTTTCAGGTATTTGAGTACCCCATTGGTACCCAGATAACCCAACAGGTACCCGATGCAGTACCTGAAAAAGCGGGCATTATCCACGGGTACTAAATTTAGTACCCATTTCAGTTCTACCAAACATAAAACTGGAACTCGCCAGATTGGAACTTTCAATGGAGGAAGGAGACTCAAAAATCCAGTCACCAGCTCAAAAAATATACTCGCCAGAGGCAAACAGGTGAGTGAATTTTTAGTTTGATCTGCAAAACAGAAGGCATAAAATCTCCTGAATTAGATGCAATTTCTTATTGAGCTAAAATATAACTTTTAGAAAGACAATCTTGATTGAAAGGTTTCCAATGATGAAGAATCCACATCTTTAATTAAGTTGTTCCAAAGGCAAATGACCCTCACTTAAAAATTTACCCTTTATTTTTCTATTTGAATTTGTCTGGCATCATCTTCCAGCCTCGTGTTATGCCTTTGTCTGTAAAATTAAAGACACTCTTCTCGTGGGAGGAACCACAAAGCTTAAGTATGCAACTTTTACCTTTCAGTTTCGGACACCAGTGCAATACGACCATAGTCCCAGAATTTCTTCCGTATAATGGAAAACAGTAACATTAAAACCTAAAAAAGAGTAAATAAAATTCTTGTCCTTTTTATTTTCAGTTTCAGAATTATGCAAGAATGAAGATTTCATTGTGCCACACAAAGCCAAAGCTGGTATCATTTTAGAACAGGGGTGGAAAACCTTAGGCCCGGGGGCCAAATGCAACCCCACAAATAGTTTTTATTTGGCCCTTTCTAGTTCATGGTTCTGGCCCCTGGATCCAGTTCCTACCCGCTAACGCCAAACGTCTGAACTCAGAGTAAGGGAGCAGAGATGAGGTCATGCACTCAAGGACAGGGGACAGATCCATGGCACAGATCCATGATCTGAACCCTCCTCTTCCTGAGTGCACCCCTTAAGCTCTCCTTTCCCAATTTCTGTGCAACCCTTGGAACTTGTGCTAACTTTCAAAGCAGCCCCTGGGAGGGAAAAGGTTCCCCACCCCTGCTTTAGAATTACCTGAACCAAGTAAGAGAGATCCTGTAGGTCAAATTCACATCTGGTGTAACTCCTTGGATTTCAGTGGAGTTCGCAGTACAGATTAACTCGGCTTGTAAATTCAGCCCACTAGCTATTATCTTTCACTTTTAGAACAAAACTTGTTCCAAGAGAACAATCCTCATGAGATAAAACTATAAAATATCCTCCAAACTGTAAACCAATAGCTGCCGACTTAAGTTCTCAATGGAATTTGGCATGCAGACACCAAAGGTGACAAACCTATAGACAGTGAAAGGAGAAGGCTGTTTTGTGTCATTTCTACTGATTCTTTCATTTTGACTAATAAAATGGAACACCATTTTCATCCCTGGCAAGGACATACTAGGCACTGTAGCAATGGCAGGTGTGGAAGGGTGGGGGAACAGAACTCTCATAACGGAGAGTTGGTGTTGTAGCCTGCTAGGAGGTCAGAGGTATTTTCATTCTTCTTGAAAAGATACAACAAATTAAACCTTGCGGCCAATGACCACATCTCTACCTTCTTATCCCTTGGCTAAGTTTGCTGACAGAAATAGGTGTGAGTGAGAGATGTGGAATCAGATGAAGCTTTTAACCTTGTAAGCAAGGAACTTAAAGTGAAGAACACGTTCCCAGAATTGCTTACTTCAATATCTCCTTCCACTGTCAAGAGATGCGAGACAAGGCTTTTTTGCTTTCTTT
This sequence comes from Sphenodon punctatus, assembly GCA_003113815.1. Lineage (NCBI taxonomy): Eukaryota > Metazoa > Chordata > Lepidosauria > Sphenodontia > Sphenodontidae > Sphenodon > Sphenodon punctatus. Next base: position 210,961 of record QEPC01008934.1, read on the forward strand.
CAGACGTAAACCATGTCATGACAAGTAGAAACTGGAGGGATGGGTGTTTTTACACGTGATGCTACACACGCAAAAAGTCTGTGTGGGGGCACTTAACACGGAAAAAGACTGTCAGTTGTAGGTAATTTAGACATTTATACTCATGCATGTCTATTATCCCCTCCCACCAGCCGTTATCTGGATTGCGATCCCATCAGTCCATGCACTGCAATGCACCCTAGAATCTTTGGGCACTACATTTTGGGTTGTTGACAGAGATCACACAGTACCACCGTTTCTGGTTTAAAATTCAGGCTGACAGGTGGCATTGAAAGCTGTTTAAAATCTCCAGCCTTAGCCACCACCACTACCCACAACTACCAAACTTCAGCATTTCTTGCAAACAATTTATTAGAACTGCCCATAGTTGTGATCCTGCCATGAGGAAATCAATAAAAACATGCAGTAAAACTGTGAGGGATGCGTGTGCTTTACTTACAGTAAGATTGAGAGGTGTTTGTGTGCTTCATGTGTGCAATAGGTGGATGTGCTTTATGCTAATGAGATGAGCCTGTGTTGTATCTAGTTTGCAATCATGAGGTATGTGTGTGCTCTGTATGCTGCATCCAGTCACTAGCTGTCCCATCCTGCACTCATCACCACTTTGCCCATCCAGCTTCTTCACTGGGAGCAGTACTGGTCTCATTGCCCAGCACTGGTGCTTGTGTAGGATGTAAGGAAAGCTACTGGATGAGAATTCTGTGTATATTCAAATGAGTAGCATGCTCATGGGAATTTAAATATTTGCATAAGAGTCCAGAGCAATCTAGTGAGGCTTACAACGATGCAAAAAAGAGAGAAATAGATCTTTCAGTCTAAAGATAAGGGTCAAGCTCTGCCAAGGTCCCCCCCGTTAAAGAGCAAGGCAATTATTTTAATGAAAAGTACTGAGTTAGCTTTAACTTTTTCCCTGTTCGCCTACTGGAAGTGGGAGTCTTATTTTGAACTTTAAATAATGAATGTTGTATTTTTTTGTAGATCTTTGCTGGGTTTTGTGATACAGTATGTGAAGTTACTTGTTTGTTTCTTTGTACTTGTGTGTTTGGCCACATAATCTGTGTGTCAATATAGTAGATGATGTCATTTTGTTTGTTCATCTGTATTCGTGTTCGGTCATAGCAAATGCTAGAGCTGTTTAATAAACAATATGAATTTGCATAAGAGTTGTTTAAGTGCCAGATGGTCCTTATATTTCCTAGGAAATGAACAATAGAGAAGCTGGAAGTTCTTGTGATTAAGGAACAGAATCAGTCTGCATTTTCTTTTATCCCAACCCTACCAAGCAGTAGAGAGTATAACCCAGTTATACTCCCTGTATAACTTTTTGCAATTAATTTACAGTTTTGGTGTCCAGATTCTTGGGTCTAAAGTACAGACAATTCTGAATTTTGGACCCACACTATGAAACGTCTACACATGTGGTATCAAGTTTCTCCCAGCATAACCCTTTCCTGGTTGAGACCGGAGCCGACACTGCTATGGATGGAAGTGAGGATACGGCACCTTCCCTCTCTGTCTACAGAAGCACTCTCTCAGCTGGACAGAGGTTGGGGCTGCTGTGGGTGAATGAGCAGCCAGCCCCAGTGGGGGACAGACTGCAGCGCTAAATACCTTTAGCTGCTAGTGTTAAGCACATAGAGCTGACTAGCATTCAGAGCTGCAGTCTGTCTCTTCCCAGAGCTAGCACCACTGCAAGGGAGGGCACAGCAGCAATGCCAATCTCAGCCTCTCCCCAACTGGGGTTAGTGCGGGTGGGCAGATGAGGAAGTCCCTCCCATTCCTTCCACAGCAGTGCCAGCTCTATCCTTGGCCAGAGTGACAGACACCTGCAAATCCAGATATTGTGTGCATTGCCAAAAACATATGGAATTGCAGGTCTGTTCCATAGTTTCTCTGTGGCTCAACTTTCCATCAGTACCACAGGGACAATAACTGGAAGATGCATGTTGGAAAGTTGAATTAATTCATGCTTGTAAACTGCTCCGCTTTAAGATACTACAGAAGGCCAAACTAGCACACATGAAAATTACTCTGTTCTGAAAATATAGTTTCCTCCTCTTCAAATCCCAGATCTAACATTTAGAGGATTCTGGACAAGTCAGACACAAGTCAACTGTAAGAAGTGATGAAAACAAGCTTACCAAGAAGCAGATTACATCCAGCAGCAGGACAGTAGGGACTCCACCAAAGGTCACCCCTTGCAACACAGTGCTCCCCTGTGCAGAGCTGTAGCAGTAAGTCTCATTTGGAGAGCCGGTGAGTCTACTTCTATTCCAGAAGTAGACTAAACGGGAATGTCCAACATCCAGAAACAGGGAAGGAATCATCTTGTGTCTTTCTCAAAAAAGAAAGCAAAGCAGTCACAAAAACAGCCAGCTAAGCTGGTGAAGAACCCAAATAGGGCAGTTATCCAAATCAGCATACCAACTAATGCAATAAGGTCCAAAAACAAGTAACTTCAAGCACAATCGATATTTCATCATCATCCCCCACCAACACTTTGAAAAGAATTTGCACTAGCTCTACCCGACGGTTAAAACTGAAGCTTCTGTTGCCAAAATATTCTTTGGTACAAAATTTTTATCCATGACTCTCTAAACATTTAATAAAAACTAGGCTGCTCAAAGATCCAGCATAAAATCTCAAATGCTTAATATGCAAGAGCAACCCAAGGAAGAACACAGAAGACCAATGTTTAAAATTCCTTGTTCTTCTATTGCAATGCTGTAAAAATCTCATTTCAGGAGAGTATACTTTTTAAACTGAAGTATATTTTTACAGCCTTTGGCCCTGCCTATAATACAAATCTTAGCTTGGTGAATAGCAGCTCAGAAGTGAACAGCAAATAGAAGGAACTGTCCACTTACTTCTGGCTTTGCTGTTTTTAAAGCTTCTTTTTCAGTCTCTATATTCAATGCTCAGCAGCTTTCAATTACTTGAATAAAAGTGCATTTCCTGTGGAAGGTCTTTGTCAATAACAAATCATAGGGAGAATACATCTGCAAGCAGAACTTCATGAGAGTAGAGACTTCTCATCACAGATCCAGAGACTAACTCCTGGGTGACATCCAATAAATGATTCTACGCATAAACTTCTTCAAAAGAAAGTATTCCAGATCTGACAAAAAAACCTGCTCAGGATGCTGAAAGAAATGGAAACAGAAGTTAGTGACACTCTCCACCATCTTTCCCAGGTTAGCACTGGATTGACAGTCAGTCCTAAAATGGAAGTCTTCTCAGCCACACAGCAGTATCAAGAGGCTAGTCAAGTTCTCTCACCTGCCTCAGGATCTGAAGAGGACATTTACAGTGGCATCATCCATAATGGGGTGTGTGTGTGTGTATGTGTTATTTCTGTCTACTGGGACTTGGATGCCTCCACATCCATGTCACCAGACGACTGAACAGCCTTCATATCAAAATAACCTTTAGTCCATTGAACCTGATAGAGTTTTTTTGGTCAGGAGGACAAATTCAATCTTATAATACCAATTCACTGTGGGTGTTATTTCACACATATGGTACTACAAGGGCAAGTCATGAATACGATATGATATTTATCAATAAGCGATTTGTAGGGTCAAATCAAATACTTTAATTTCACATAGCCTCAGCCATAGCATATAATACAAGCAAATGATTATGCCAACAGGCAAATACATAAAAATAAAATTGAGTATTAAACATACAAAGACAATGATAACTTATAAATTAGGCATCATTAATAGACTTAAAAGTGAGAAACTTCTCCCTAACAATAAAAATGTCTACTAAAAATGACATAACTGCCTGGGTTGTTTCCATGGTGTTATCCAACAAAAGATTATTCACTATTTCTGAGGTGGCTCTACCCGGAAGGTTTTCTAATATCTTTGCCAACCATAGAGTTCTATTATCATCATATAAATGACAGTGGCAGATAATATGACCCACAGATTCCATTTCAAGGTTGTCGAAAGGATCAAGTCTCTGATAAGGCAAGGCTCTGAATCTCACTTCCAAAACCCACGAGGGAATTGCATTTAACCTAGCACACAAAAATAAATATATCTTTCTAAAAGAACAGGCATATGATAGTGAGCCTGCATTGCTACATGCGGGGTCAGATCTTTATAGCGCACTAGAAACCCACACGAAGTGATAGAGGCGAAGTCCTCCTGCCTGCTAAGGTCCCAAACGAATAGAGACCTCTATTTTAGCTGCTGTCACCTCTTTAGTTAGTAGTGCTGGTACAGACAGACCCATAGAGAAAATCTTTGCTGACACTGTCTTGCTCCAGGAACTTACAAACGAGTCTTCACACAGGAGAGAAAATAAACAATTACCCAAGTTATACGGGTGATTAATCCGTAACCATAGGGTAATGGCCTGCCACCAGATCTCAACACTCCAAGGTAATTTACCCATTTCCAAGTGGACAGCTGCTGAGGGAACACTATTGGGAACCCTTATCAATGCACGCAGGCTTTTTGCCTGAAGTCTGTCTATACCAGACAGGTACGGCAAGGCCTATACAGCTGCACATACATGAGTTGTGATCTAGGCTTAGCATCCAGAACCCTAAGCGCAGTCTGCAAAACACCGCTTTGTCTCCTATAAAAATAGCGCAAAATAGCTGAAATACTACCACTAGCCCTCCCCGTAGCTAGATTAAAGTGGCGATTCCACTTCTGAGAGGCTTGGAAACAAAGACCAAGATATTTATAAAATTACACCTGGTCTAAACGTGACCCTTTTAGCATCCACCTATAGGTTCTTTTTCCCTTCCCAAAAATCAAGATTTTAGTTTTAGCAAGGTTAATGTGCAAGTTGTTAGACTGACAATAAATGCCAAGGTTGACTAGTTGCCTCTACAAGCCAACTCCCGTCTGGGAGAGAATGACCGCGTCATCTGCATATAACAAACAGCCTACCTGATGAGAACCCAACCTAGGTGGAAAAAGCATCGATTTTGACAGACAAGGTATCAAATCATTAATAAAAAAATTAAATAGCACCGGGGCCAGTACACAGCCCTGCCAAACCCCCGACATAATCTCAATACATTTAGCCATGTTGCCCAGCTGATCTACTCTGACTGCCATGGTGGTTTGCCCAGCTGATCTACTCTGACTGCCATGGTTGTTTGAGAGTGTATAGCCTTGAGAAGGCCCAATAAACACTTGTCTATGGAGGAGTCCCCTAATTTAGCCCAAAGCAAATTCCTATCGATGGTATCAAAGGCAGCCCTGAGGTCAACGAACACGCAATAAAGTTTGCGGCTACGACTTACATATTTGTCAGCCAAAAATGAAAGAGTTAAATAATTGTCTATAGAAGAATGGCCCTGTTGGAACCCTGCTTGTTCCACTAAAAATTAAATTGATTGTTTACTAAAAGTTAATAAGGCTCCAGGAGCTGATTTTGTTCCAGCGGAGCTTCTTAAACATCAGATAGAACGGTGGTCACCCCTCCTGGCTGCATTCTTTATGCCAATCGATAGATCAGAAATCGTGCCAAAAGGCTGGGGGGATGCCACTGTGATCCCTATTTACAAAAGTGGTTGAAGGGTTTGCCTTGTAATTACCGGCCCATCAGTTTGTTAAGCGTTATTGGTCAATTACATTCTAAACATCTGCTAAACCGCCTGAGTAATTTGTAGGGTCTGTTTTTAATAAGTCTCTTGGAGTTCATAGGCCATCACACCACCACAGTTCAATGGCATTTTTAGCACAGAATAAGACTGAATTTATTCTTGCCTTTCAGACAAAGGCTGAATAGTCTTAATGAAATGGAAAAATCCCAAGTCAGGAGTTATAAGTACTGTCAGTCAACTAAGCAAATATTAGTTAACTGAACATGCATCTTCTAAGAGGCCTGTATACCCTCCCTGTATAGCAACCCCCAATGGGACCAGAGGGAAAATTTTATTTATATATCAGTGTTCACTGTAATCGGGTTTGGCAATATCCAAGTGATAGAAATTCTTCTTGAAGTTGGAATTGTTGTAAACTTGGCTACAACAATCGATTGTTCATTATAAGCAGGCTTGTTACAGTGAGGTTTGACTGTTTTTATCCTTCCTGGAGCCCGTGTACCTATGCTATCACAACTTAACAGAAACCAAAGCCAGAAATTAGTCCTCACAGGTGGTCTCTCTGGATCCATATGCAAGTGTCTATGAGCACATAAATAAATGCTTAGGATGGCAACCTAGTGCCATAACTATGGGGACAAAATTTCAAGAGTAAAGCTGTCACTGGTTTTACACTGCAGAGAACCTGAACGTTTTCCTCAGAAGCTAACTCAGGCAATTCTCTCTCCTGCAGAGGGTAGTAAGGAGTCAGATTTGTAATCAACAGAGACATTCAAGTCCAAAGATGATGCGTTACTAACAGAGATAACCAAGTCTTCCTGCATGAAAAACTGCATAAACAACTTACAATATGGACATTTACAAATATTCTCTTAAAGCCAAACCCAGGCAATACTACTACGTTTTATGCTATCTGAAGCCGACTACTTCTAGCAATGAGAACATTCCCACAAGCCTTGTTAAAGCAGAAACTCTGCCCTGCAAGTTCTAAGAATAGTGATTTCCAGGAGCCCTTTATAAAGATTACATTTCTCCTGGTCTGGTTTGGTATGCAGTGTGCTAAAAGGTCACAAAACACGGCTATAAAAATATAGACACACAATCTGAGCAACAATGTTATTACACCAATAATGTGTAGTTAGAACAACTAAGCCACACGGCATTGCCTAGTGTCTGTTAGACACCGAAGTCTCACTGTCCCTGCTGTACAGATAGGGAAATGGAGGCACAGGGAACTGAGGAGACTTGCCTCAGGTTACAGAGTAGATGAGCGGCAAAGCCAGGGCTACAGCTCAGGACTTCGTAGCCCCAGCCACGTCTGGCCTACACAGTTCAGCAGGGCCCTAGTCAATGTCACCCACTTGCTCCACCCGGGGAGGGGCGTCTCAACAGGGCGAGGAGGCTTCAGGCAATGTTGGTAACAACCGGCAACAGAAGTTGGGGGTCGGGCCATGAGTGGGCAAGGGGGGGCGGAGAGGCACCCCTCGGCCTCTGAAATGTTAGGGGTTTAGAAAAGCGACCCCATCTCCCTCCTCCCCATGGGGCAGGGCCCCTGAGAGCTCCAGGAAGAAGAGACACAGGTCAGCCGCGAGCCCTTTCCCGCGCGCAGCTCCCGGACCCCATTACCTGAGGCGGCGGCGGCAGCTGCTCTGTTGTCCGGCCTGTCTGGGATTGGAGGAACGGGTGTGATCCTGCCGGGCAAGGAAGGGGGAGGGGGGGGGAGAAGGAGTGTACTGGCCGCAAACAAAAGTAAATGCTACAAGTGCTGGGAGCCGCGCATGCGTCCCCGCCGCAGCAGCTGGCCAGTTATGGTAGGCGAGTCGTGGCATTGCTTTCCAGTAGCTTTGCTTATTGCCTGACTGGGACCCACAACTTTCCCGTGACGTTTGGCGCCCGCTCTGAGCCCCCCTTCCACCTCAGAGCCGTGCAGCCCGCCCAGAGCCCTCCTTAGGCGCCAGTGCAATGATGTGGATCCACGAGGATCCGTGTAGATCAAAGCTACCATCTGGCAACCCTAGTGTCACACAGCCATACAGAACATACATACCCCACTGCCCCTCTGAGACATCCCCATGCCCTCAGGTCTGCCCCTGAGCCTTCCCCATGACACCTTGCCCACCTATGTGCCCTTTGAACTCTCCCTGTGCCACTTCAGCTTGCCTGGGGACACTGTGACCCATCCACTGCCTCTCTGTGCCCTGCGCCCACCTCCCCGCCCCATTACTAGGAGTCCTACCCATCCTCCACAGTTTACCTAGCCCAACACTGTGCCTAACTGCCTTCGCTGTATGAGAGCCTGCCTGGCGCTCCCAGTAAGATGCCCTAGTGCAGGGGTGGGGAACCTCCAGCCCCATGGGCTAAATGCGGCCTGCAGCTGGTTTTTATTTGGTTTCTTTCCAGTTCCTGGATCCAGTCCCCCCCCCCCCACTACTGAAAGAATGAACCCAGTGTAAGGGAGCAGAGATGAGGATATGTACACAAGGATAGGGCATAGATCCAGATCTAGACCTTCCTCTTCCTGAGTCCATCTGTTGTGGCCCTCAGAGCTTGTATTCATTTTCAAAGTGTACCTTAGAGGGAAAAGATTCACCACCCCTGTCCTACTGTTCACTTTTGCCTTCACTTGTACTGCTTCTGTGCCTCCAGCATCAGACCCAGGGAAGTTGGAGCTCTGTGTGAAATGGTGGTGTAGGCTAGGCATCCTTCAAATATAGGTATGTTCAACAGTCATCATATTTAAGATGATATAATATGCTTTCCTTTTGGGGAGGTGGATGCTATTCCTTCCCTGCCAGTCTGCCATTGGCCCTGGTATTGAAGAGGGTTGATATACACAGCCCAATCAGTCTGACTCACCATTTTGGGCCCCAGAAAACTGGTGCGCAGCACTGGCCCCTAATCACCCTTGCAGGAAACTCATCTCCATTCACTTACAGGCCCACCCTGAGAAGAGAAAACGCTCTGCCCTGCGCTGCTGCTCTGCTCTCACCTCCCTTCTGAACATCACTCTGAGCCGCAGCTTGCTCTGCCAGTGCTGGAAAGAGAGTTGTTGTGCCGTGCAGCTGCTGGAACATAGCAGACATGGCCACTAAAAGCTAAAGGATGAGGAGGACTGGACCAATGCAGGGTTCCACCTGCATGCAGGCAGTGGGGTGGCTATTGTGCGAGCCTGTACCTACTACCACCCCTTTCACTGTAGGGAACCACTCTGGTCTAAGTTAGCCTGATCTGTGTGACAGACACCTGCCTAACTGCTTATCCCCAGTGACCACCTGAAACATGCCTCCCCTCTCAATAGGGTTACCACATGGGCATAGAGTGTTCCATTTCTGGGGGTGGGAGAGGGAGACAGACCCCATGCATGGGGGGTGGGGTACGAATGCTGGCCATGCGGGGACAAAGTTGGGTGGGTAGAGTGGGGAGTGCCAGAATGCAAGGGGACAGGGACTGGCTGGCTTGAAATGGCCCATCTGCAGAGCACTTGCAAACAACATGTTTTGGAAAACAAAGAGTATCTTGGATTTGTTTTAAAGAACTAATCACGGACATAAAATAATTATTTATAAAATTATAACAACATTATTGTAGTCTTTATCTGGCTTGGGAGAGGGAGTAGGAATAGGCCTGGGAAGGGGCCTCGGAGTGGAGGGCGCTGACTTTGGGGAGGGGGTGGAAATAGGTGGGGGGGG
>QEPC01008934.1:241673-253836 GCA_003113815.1 Sphenodon punctatus
GTGGAGTGGGTGGGTCCCCGAAGGGAGAACAAGTTCAGTGACAGCTACAGCAGCCTCTGCAGCAGCTCAGAGGCTGCTGTAGCTGTCATAAGCGGCAGCACAGTTTTTTTGTTTAAACTGTAGTGTTAAAGCCGCGGCGGTGGCCCCCGCAGGGCTTTGGAGGGCACCACCCATAACGCCCTGAAGGGGGAGCCACGGCTGGTTCAAAGGCTGCAACTGGTGCAGAATGCGGCAGCCCATCTCCTCACAGGGACGAGACGGCGGGAGCATATAACACCTGTGCTCCGCACTCTGCACTGACTGCCTATAGCATACCGAGCCAGATTCAAGGTGTTGGTGTTGATCTATAAAGCCCTACACAGTCTGGGCCCCTCATACCTTGGGGACCGCCTCACCCTCTGTGCCTCAGAGCAACCCCTGCGGTCTGCCGGGGGCGCCTTCTTGGAGGTCCCTCATGTTAAACAGGGGGCCACAATGGAGAGGGCGTTCGTGGTGGCCGGGCCGTGACTTTGGAACTTCCTCCTGGAGAAAGCTTGCCTGGCCCCGGGTCTGGTGGCATTTCGTCGAGCCTGTAAGACCTGGCTGTTCGCCCAGGCCTTCGGAGGGGAAGGTGGGAGGGTGGGATAGGTTGGGGGGGGGGATTATTCTTTTTTAATCATTTTATCATTGATGTAATGTTTTATGACTTTTTATTTATGTTTTCTGTGCTGTAAGCCACCCCGGGATGCCATGGTCATGAGCGGGTGGCCAATAAATGCAAATAAATAAATACATAAACAATTTTAATGGTAGGATAGGTGGTGTTTTAGAACATTGAATAGATAGATAGATAGATTTTATTTACGGCCATTTGGCCAAATTATAACCATATCAACAGAAATAGAATACACAAAATACATAAAAAGAAGAAAAATACAAGGGAGAACCATTCCCTTACAAATACATGATGAAGATTTCCGAACCATTTTACGTTAGTGAAAACCTGACCCCAAAAGTGTCAAAAAAACAGGGCCCTCTATCCACATACCTGCACTCTTATCACAGAACTTATCTTGACCCGTCGGCCATCATCATGGCCTAAAGGGTCAAAAAATCTACAGGGTTTTATAGAGTGTAAATTTAAAGACACTTCCTTTCTTTTCGCCTGGACTGCTAAAATAAATTTTCCCAAGCTCGTCAATATATTCAATGATGACTCTTGAAACAACATCGCTGTTTTCTGTCAAGATCCGTGCATTTGATAACGCAATTCCCTAATAGGCATCCACTTCCTCCTCTCGTCCTCATAAAGGGGACAGTCCCATAACACATGCATGATATCCTCTACTTTCATTTCCATACACAGGCACAATCTTTGATTCATGGGGATTCCAGTCCATCTCCCCTCCTGAACATTAGATGTTAATTGTGCAAATCTCAACCTTGTGATAGCCCATCTCAAATTAAAAGAGGGCAAATTTAAATAGGAAGGCATTTCCAATAGAGCATTACAATAAGTCAATGGGATGTGCCTTAAATTACAAACTTTAGCCCTGTCTTCCTGAAGGGAAATATCTTCCAGGCGTGTTTTCATGAGTTCTTTATCCGAAGGGATCACTAACCTATCTGTTGTTACAATATATTCTAACCCTATTTTCTCAAATTCCTGTCGAATCTCGGTTGCCCATGTCTTCCTCCCCTTTGGTTGGTCCATCAAATCCATATACATCTTTTTGGTGGGCAGTTAGGAAACAGAGCTTGGAGCTTAATCCAGTATGCCATTGCACGCTGTCTAGCCCTAACTGCTTCGTTTATTATGCCAGTTTCTAGCCTGACCAGAGCTCGAGGGGTAGATTTTTGAACCCCCAGCAGTCTTCTAAGGAGCCCAGCCTGAAACCTTTCTACCTTTTCCAAAGTCACAGGATCAAAACCCCACAATTCTGCGCCATGTAAAGGAGTGGCATCCAGTTTTACTTCTGCCACTCTTAAAGCCTCTTTTAAGGGACGTTTCCCACAGCATCCATAGAAGGCCAAAATGCCTCCCACAGCCTGGCCAGCCTTCAGCTCAAGTTTTTGAATATGCGATGACCATGTCAATGTTTTATTCAGCGTGAGACCTAAGTAGGTGAAAGATGACACTACCTCTAGTTTTTTTGTTCCTATAAACCAGCTCCTGAGCTTATTGGACCCAAACATCATGATCTTTGATTTGGTTGTGCTAATTTTAAGTGCATTTTCATGCACATAATTAGCTAACTCATCCAGGATACATTGTAAACCAATTCTGGTTAAAGAAATAAGGGCCATGTCATCTGCATAGAAAAGTGCGAACAGCTCTCCCCCTATTATCCTAGGATGATGGTGGCAGTTATTTAATAGTCTGGGGGCCAGATCATTTATGTACAAGCTGAAAACGGTTGGAGCAATTACACAGCCCTGTTTCACTCCCTTTTCAGTCGAGAAGAGTTCCGTATGTTGTCCCCTAGTTCCATATCTAACTCTGGTAATAGTATTTGTATAATACGCTTGAATTAATTTTAAGAGGTTAGGATCCATCCCCATATTTCTTAGCTTACACCAGAGTTTCTTCCTATCAATGGTATCGAATGCCCTGAAGATCTATAAAGGCTACATACATAGTTTGATTGATGGAATTCTATTTCTTTAATAGATGATAAAGCGTATAACACTGGCCTTTGCATGAATATCCATTTCGAAAGCCAGCTTGTTCATCTCCCAATATGCTATGTTCAAATATCCATTCCTGGATATGTAGCAACAGCAATTTTCCATATATTTTGGAAGATATATCAATCAGGCTTATAGGCCTGTAGGCCTCTGGATTCGTCCTGTCACCTTTTTTGAAAATGGGAACCAAAATATTCTGCCTCTATGTTGGAGGAAAAATATCATATTCTATTATATTATTTATTAAATTTGTCAGTACAGATGCCCAAAACTGAGGTGCTTCTCTAAGAAGTTCAGTTGTCAATCTATCCGGCCCCGCCACCTTACCGGCTTTCAACTCTTTTATTAATTTAATCACCTTGTAACCTTGTAACTAATTGTTGTGACCTTGTAACTAATAATCCTTCCTGATACTCTGTGTCTACTGGGAGAATTTCCTCGTATGGGACAATTTCTCTACCGAACTGGAATTTTTTACAAGAACAAGGGTGGAGGAAATTAAACGGTGAGATATCCCCTGATTGCCCAGGACATCTTACTTTTTATTAAAATCAAGGCGCAAGTACAATTGATTATATGCTGTTGGAAGCTGGAAACTGGCATCTCTGCCAGTTTTTCCAGGTACTGCCACGCCCAGACCATTTTCCATTAGTTGCTACACTATGTCAGACGGGAGAATGGAAGAACGAGGGATTCACTTTTGATATGCCATACCTGAGATCGGTAAGATGGACAAAGGATGTTTAAAATGACGTAAAGAAAATTTGCAGTAAATATTCAAATACCCATCTAGTCACGGTAACTCCAACTTCCCCAGAAAAATTACTGCAGGAATATCAGGAATTATTGAGGGATTTATACACGGTATTAACATCTCAGCAGGGACAAGAATACTCCAACTGTTCATCAATCCTGGTTTGATAATGAATGTATTGAGGAGAAAAAGAAGCTGTTAGCCTGTATTCAGGCAATGGATGATTTAGAGAGTGGGGCCCCTAATAGTAGCTGGAGGCAGGCCAAAAAGAAATATAAACAACTGTTGACCTCCAAAAAGCAAGCTTTTCAAAAAGACTCTTGGGTGCGTCTGAGACAAGCTGCAGAGGAAAACAACTCCCACACGTTTTGGAAAATAGTCAGGGGGAACTCTAAACACAAAAATGCCCTCCCAGATGCCTATATAACGGAGGCAAGTTGGGTGAATCATTATAGGAACATTGAATAGGAATGGGGACAAGATGGAACCCTGTGGGAATCCACAAGGAAGTCCCTGGGAGGATGATGGACTATCTATCACACATCACCACTGTTTGGGTTCTCCCATCCAGGAAAGAGCAGAGTCACTCAAGAGCGGCCCTGAACACCCACAACAGGTCCTGCAGCTATGCCAACAATCCCCCATGATCAACTGTATCAAAAGCCACCGAAAAATCTAACAAAATCAACAAAGTAAAATTTTTCTCTGTCAATTTTTAAGTGGAGATCGTCAACCAAAGCCACAAGCACAGTCTTGGTGCCACACCCAGGACGAAAACTCAACTGACATGGGTCCAGGAATCTACCATCAAGATGTGCCTGCAACTGCAAGGCAGCCACCCATTCAATAATCTTCCCTAAAAAGAGCAGGTTAGAGACAGGACAGTAGCTGGCTGGGAAGTCAACATCAAGTGATCGTTTCTTGAGCAGGGGATGGATGACTGCAGTTTTGAGGCTGACAGACACCCTGCCCTCCTGAAAAGAGGCATTGATAGTCCAGCAGTCAGCAACAGGCCCCATGTCTCCCAGCTAGCTTTCACCAGCCAGGACAGGCATGGATCTAATTCTAATTCACAACTGGTCACCCACACAACACAGCCTCTGCATCAGTGGGCAAGACCAATTGAAGCTGATCCAAGCAAACGGAACAAGACTGGGCCTCCCCAATCCCAAACTTTGAATCTGCACTAAAATTTGCAGTGCCCAAATATGAACAACATTATCTGCAAAGCAGGTGGCAAACTCATCACAGCAGACAACTAACTCTGCATGGAGACAGCCAGGATTTAATAAGCTATTCCACCCAGAAGAGCTCCAGCGGATGGCACTTTGCAGATGCTATGGCAGCAGTGAAGAAAGCTTTCTTCGCCACCCCCACAACCACGGCACAGTCCTTTAAAAACAGTCTATGCCGTAGTCAGTCGGCTTTGGCGCAAGTCAAGCGCCCCCTATGATCTAACGGTCTACCTTCACGCTTTAGTAGGCACAGTTAAACACTGAGCTCTTCAAATCTCTTTCTTTCAAGTTTGCTTTCTAGCCCCAAATTATTCTTATAAGTCTTCTCTCATTTTCAATATCCTTTTTAAAATACTGACATCAGAATAGGATACAGTATTCCAGCAGTGGTCTTAACAGTGCTGTTAAGAGAGGTAAAATTACTTTCCTTCTCCTGCTCACTAGTCCATTTTTTATACACCCAGTGGCCTCATTTGCTCTTTTGCCACGGCATTGCACTGGAAGATCATATTCATTTTTTTTGTCCACACTGACTCCTAGAATCCTTTTCAGCATTCATTCTGTACATATAGCCTACATTCTTTGTTTCTATGTAGATGTCTTTATTAAAATGTAGTTTGCTGTCTTACATTCATGTTGCTGAAAGGGGATTATCTTAAAAAGTAATCCATGTGACTCTCTGTCCTCATCATTATTTAGTGACTGCAAATTTGGGCTCTGTGCTCCCCACCTTCAAAATACTGACCCAGGTATAGCTCACTAACTCTAATGCACTCAGGATTTCACCCATAATCACCAAGGAACAGCAGAATGCTAGGTGACTATTGTGAGAGAGACCATGGGCTGTGTGAAGGCAGCTGTATTTTTTAACTTCAGTGGGTCTCAACTGGTGAAAGAACTTGATGGCAACCTTAATTAGCAATTACATTACACTGAATAGTGTTGGGCCTAGCACTGATCTTTGCAGGATCCATCCCCATCTAGAAATATGCCCATCTGATGGTGATTCCTCAATTAAAGCTTCTTGTTAGGATCCCATGTTGTCACAGCACTTAGCTTTTGTCCAGTCTTCTTGAATTTGTTGAACACCTTTGCTTTCTCTGCATCATTACTACCCTCAAGATCTAACATATTTTCTATTTAGTATCTCAACTTCCACTTAAGTTGTTTGATAATACTGAAGAAAGTTCTTAGTAGTCTTCATGAATTTCTGACTTGCCTCCTTTCGGGGGTTATCAAAACATCTGTTAAAGAAAATTATTTTGGAGAAAGGGATGGGGGATGCAACTTGGTGAGGAAAGAAGAGGCAGGTTTCTCCCCTGAATTATGAAAGCATAAAATAGGTGCTTCCTATGTTTGTACTCTCATAGCTCTTACAATTTAGAAATAGCCAAATGGTTAGGAAACCTTTCCTTCCTCAACCGAGATCTTGTAATCAAGACCGAGCACAGTGTCGAGTTTTTGCTGCTGAGCTATAAGACCACAAACATAAGGGGCTTAATTAATTTCTGTTCTAATGCCATTGATTTAGGTGATGTTAAACAAGACATATACTTGGCTCAAACAAAGGAAGTGCTGGAAGACTCTTAATTCCAGGTCAGTGGATATTTTCTTCCTTAGAAAAAATGGAAAAAACACAGCTCTCCTCACAGCCCAGGGTTGTTTGCACAATGAATTACCTAACATTCTGCCACTTCTTGGGAAGAGGCCCAGGACTGAGTCATTAGGTGCAGCCACATGAGCTGCGGAGGACCTGATCCCTGCATGGCCCCATGGCAGGCAAATGCACGATCGGTGTGGTGGAGCATCCTGCCCTTCCCTGTCTCCCTCCCCGAGCCTTGACATGTCTGCGCTGGACTGGAGCGAGCTGTCACAAAGCCCCGCAATGGACAGCAGGACAGAAAGCAACTGGACAGATGAGCTGCCATGCCTTGGGCAGCCTTACCCCATTTTGGGTACGGCTGCTGCGCACTGCATCCTCGGCCTTTTTCTGAGGATGCAGCACCTAGCAGCCAGCTGCCGTGGCTGCTGGCCATGTGATAAGGCTGCCCAGAGTGGGGTAAGGCTGCCTAAGGTGCAGTAGGCGTCTTGTGTGGCTGCAGCCATTGATTTTAGTGGTGGAGGATAGAACCCCTAGTCTCCAGTTGACTATGCTAGCAGTGCTGATGAGCAACGGAGAAGCCATAACAAAAAGGGAAGATTCAGTAAAGCTGGGGTGTCATACTGGGTGGAAAGGGCTTGATTCCAAAATTTTAATTATGGCTGTAGTATATACTTAGGAGTCTAATGTACTTCTCCCCACCACAGAACTTCCACTGATGCCAATGCAGGACTTGCACAAAGATCATGGGTGGAATATGGACTTCATACAGTAACTGAACTTTTGGTTATTTATTTAAAATGTTATCAATGCATGCAGTATTAACCAGTGGGAAAGTGCACCCCCTTTCTCCTTTAGATCACAACTATTTTTTTGTCTTTGTTTCTCTTCCTTCATTACCTATTCTGTTTCTCTCACTCTTCCTTGTCTTAACATCTCCCCTGTGTTTGCATTTCCTTCTCTGCAGCAGTTCCCAATTTCCACCCCCTGGGTTTTCCCTCTAACACTGTCACCATCCCATCTGCTAAAACGAACACCAATGCAAAAGTTAATGTCAACTCTGAAGTGTCATCATTTTAGTTGGAGATATAATTAGTTCAGAATATATATTTTGGGGGGACCAACTTCTGTTGGTGAGAGTATGCAAGCTTTTGGGCTTTTCATCTCCATCTCACATTTGGGACCAACACATCAACCATAATTTTAGCTGGCACTCCAATGAAATTAGTAAAGGGCAGGAGGTGGTCTTCATATCTTTTGAAGCCCTTTCCTTTAGGCTGTTTTAAGGCTCAAAAGGTTTGCTACTATGGCATCTTTCCTCAGTTGTAGGTGTGATTGTTCATGTTTTACAGATAAGAATACAAGCACATAAAGGTTAAAATAGGAATGTGCTCTAACTGCAAATCTGTTCAACTATTTACTTAAAGAGATGAGGAACAATTTGGATTAATTTCATCAAAGTTCAGGAGTGCTTGGATCCATGTTTTGGTTTAAGCTCATCTATAGTTGAAACAACTATGCTGGTTACACAAGAGAGTTATGTAGACACTGGAAGAGATAACATAGACCCCCAATTCTCCTGCCACCCTGCTTTATGCTCTTATCACTGGACCTCCTTAAATGTTGCACCTAAAATCCTTGAGCATGTCCCTTTGTAAATATGAGTCTACAACTATGTGCATACAGTGCAGTAGTTATACAACTGCACCTTTATTTACCTAGGTTTTAGTTTCGTTTGTTTGGAATTTTTTTCTCGTTTACGGTGTCTGCTCTTACAAGAGAGTTGTGAGGAGAACACCCCCATGCATTCCAGGGTTAAAAATCAGAGGCAGAGAGGAGAAACAACTCCCTCTCCACTGCTGCTCCCTGTCTTCTGCAAGAAGGAGAAGGTTGTTATCTCTCCTCTCTGTTGGTATATGCAACATCCATAAGTTAAAACTTACTGTATTAAGAATAGTAATAGAGCCACCAGATGGCGCTACTAAGTTTATATGTAGAAGGGAGAAGGGGTTTTGCAGTTGAATTCCTTTATGTAACCGCTCCTTCTTCCTTCACTCTATCACTGTGTGTGTGTCTCAGTCTCCATTTTGTCATCTTACTAGTTAGATGTAACTAAAGGATCTGTGCCTGAAAAGCTTAAGTAAAGTTCTTGTTTAAACCTTCAGCTGCATTTGCCTTTAATGACTATGAATCAGATATTACTCTGCAACACTCTCCTTGCCTGGGAGAAGCAATAATCCCTCCCAACCCACGTTCTTGGCTCACTCCTACAATCTGCCACCTCAGATCCTGCTCTCAAGTCTCGTGAACTTGCTGACTTCTTCCACTTTATGTTTGTGCTCTCTGCATTTAGTGATGCCCTTTCCCTGGCCAAAGACTGCTATTACACCACATTAATTAAATCCCACTCCCACAATCCATGCCATGTCTTCTCCACATTTGCTTCCCTCCTGAAGCCTCCCTGTCCTCCCGCGTCCTTCCTCACTCCCCGCACAAGATCTCTGTGTCAACAACAAGATTGATAAACTCCATGGTTTGTAATCTCTTGCCTTGACTACTGCAGCTTCCTCCTTGCTGATCTCCCTTGCTCTGATCTGACCCCCCTCAAATCTGTTCAATGCTCTGCAGCCAAAATCATCCACCTTGCCCGTCGCTTTGACCACATTCAGCCCCTTCTCTCTGCCCTGCACTGACTCCCTCTACAGGAATGCATTCAGCACAAGCTCCTGGTCTTCCCCTTCAAGGCTCTTCATGGTTTTACTCCCCCATATCTCTCCACTCTTGTATCCCACCACACTCCTGACCTGGAGCTTCGCTCCTCCTCTGCCCCCACCCTTGCTTGCTTGCGACCCCCTTGCTCCTCTCAAAGTCTTTGCCCCTTCTCCCTTGCAGCCCCGAATGCCTGGAACTCCCTCCCTCAATACATTTGCTCTGCTCCTTCCCTCCCAACTTTCAAATCCCTCCTGAAAACCCACCTCTTCCATCAGGCCTTCCCTTGCTTGTCATGAGTGAAACTGCATCCTTTCCCCCACTCACTCAAAATCTAATTCCCTGTAACTAAGGAAACACAAGAGCCTGCAACTTCTCAACCTCATGAATGTACTCTTGTCTCTCTCAATGTTTACCTCTCCCTTGTCTCCCTCCCTTGTCTCTTAGATTGTAAGCCTCTTAGGGGTAGGGACCTGTCTGTAACTATAGATTGTACAGCGCCAGGTACATTGCTGATGCTATATAAATAATAATAATAATAATAATAAATAACCTCATTCGTTTCTTGGATGATAGGTGGAAGCTCTGAGGGACTTCAGTCTTGACGTATGTAGAGTTCATGGAATCAGTAGTAAGTTATCCTCAGAGTTTATAAAAATTGTGGATGATAAATTTCTAACACACAAAGTTTGGTGCCACTGCCTAGAAAAGGGTAACTATTTTGGACCTCATTCTCTTAGATAAAGGTGGAATGAGCTAATAATTGGCAATTGCCTGTATTCTGGTGATCACAGCCTGTTTATATTAATCCTTGGTGAAAGGAGAGCATCTCAGCAACAAATGTTTTGTGTTTCAAAAGAACTAATTTCTCAGTCGAAAATAATTACAAGGAAAGGTTAGGAGAAAGTATTTAGACAGCTAAATGTGAATGACAACTGGGAGTTGATTAAAGTGGAGATTTCTAAATGGCTAAAAAGAAACAATTCCACAGACCACAGAAAGTAGTCTATTTCCATTTTAAAAAACATTCTGTTTAATAGAGGAAATGCTGCAGCAAGATAGATAGATAGATAGATAGATAGATAGATAGATAGATAGATAGATAGATAGAAAACAAATAAAAAAGAGAAGTGAATAACAATCAATGCAAAGTAGAAGCGTAGAAATATAAAAATTAATAAGGAAAGTTTAAGACACCAGGAAAGATCCATCATTGACAGGGTTAATAAGAAGGCTTTTTAAAAAGTATGTCAGGAGCAAAAGAAGTAACAACGGCACAAACACATTACTAGATAATGAGGGCAAAATTACTAACAATGATTCAGAGAAGGCAGGAGAGTTCAGACAAGAAACACAGGATCAAAAGGTACTAAGGGGACACACACACACAATAATTGCATAAACCCGTCATTCTGTAGGAAACCGAGCTAAAAATTAGTACCAGAAAATGTCAAGTACGTATGCATTAAATGTATTAAGAACACTCTGACTGATAGATCTCAAAAGAAGTTGTAAATGGGGAATTATATGGAATTCTCTCTAGTGAATGAATCTGTTCTCAGATAAACTTGTTTTAGGCCTAACACTTTTCAATATTTTTTATCAGTTATCTAAGATATAAATCATTGCTGATAAAAATTTGTGAATGACACAAATAGTGGTGGAAAGATAAATTATGCCAAGGACAGGGAAGTTATATGGAATGATCTGGATCACTTAATAATTAAGCTTCACCCACAACAGCAAGTTTTAATATAGCAAAATGGAAGGTCGTTCATCCATTAACCAAGAATGCACAGTATTCCTACAGAATAGGGGGACTGTAACACAGAGAAAAAGCTAGAGAACACAGTGGAAAACAACTAAACATGAGTTTCTTGTGCAATGCTGTGGGGAAAAGGGCTAATGTGATTAAGTAGAAGAGTATGAGAAAGGAAGTGATATTACCTCTGAACAAGCACCGGTGAGACTGCTAGCGTAATACTGTGAGTAAAGCCACACGAGACAGGCTGGTCCTGATTCCCTGCCCAGCACAGGGAGGCAAATGCAGCTGCCACACTTTGGGCCGGCGGGGAGAGCTGTTCAAACAAACAGCCCCCGTGAGGCCATCATCAGCCCTTCCATGCCAGAGGTTGGAGCAAGGAGCTAGTCACACGGGGCTGAATGTCTGGACTTCTGCTATGGTGCAGGATTGGGGTCGCTGATGGTGGGGGGGGGGGAGTGTGCATGCCCTCTTCCCACCTACCAAACAGCTGATTGGAGGGAGAAGTGCTCGAGAGGCTGGGATTGGTTAGATCACTATAGAGGGAGCCCTGGGTAGTGTGATTCCTGGAGGTGGGACATGCTGTGCTAGGAAGCAGGATTTCGCCGGGGTGTGGGAGGTGCTGGAGTTGGGAGGTGGCACTCAACAGGCTTGTAAAAGAGTGCTCTGGGGTGCCAAACAGTTGACTGGGAGGAGGGAGACCCTGGAGGAGCACACACGCTCTTCCCACCACCTGTGTCATCCTCCAGGGCCCCTCCCCCTGATCATCTGTTTGGTGGGTGGAAACAGCATGCAGGCTTCTCCAGGGTCCCCTCCCTTCAATCAGCTGTTTGGTGGGGCCTCAATCCTCCTCATAACTCACCATGGTGCAGGGCAACAAGGATCGGCCACATGAGATGTGGGCCATTATCCCACTTTGGGCAACTTTACTCCACTTTGGGCAACTAAAACACGATGGGTGCAGCCACACAAGCCAGGAAGGCCAGATCCCCCACATGCCCTGTGGTGGGCAAGCGCAGCAGCCACACTGCAGAGACAGTGCAGAGACAGGGCAGATGATCCACCCAGCCCCACCTCACCCACCGTCCCCTGGCTCACCCATTATCCTGCTCCCAGCCCTGATTTATTTATTTATTTTATTTTATATATTTATACCCCGCCCCTCCTGCGAACAGCTCGGGACAGCTAACAAATCCAATGTAAAAGAGTATTTAAAATATTTAAAACATCATCAAATTAACAACAATTAAAACAGGGATAGACAAAATTGTAATAGAGAATAAAGAAGGGTAGAGGGAGAAAAAAAAACCACTAACCCACCCTCCCACCCTCCCCAAAAGCCTGGGCGAACAGCCAGGTTTTACAAACTCGCCAGAATGTTAAGAGGCTTGGGGCCAGATGAGCTTCCTCCGGGAGGGAATTCCAAAGACACGGCC